>JAFMOC010000047.1:0-160000 GCA_019802505.1 Corydoras sp. C115
TCCTTATTTTGTGTTTTTTCATGCTTTTTTTTCATGTTTTCCGTTTGTTTTTTTTGGAAATTTCCCCGTTTTTGGGCCGTTTTTTTTAAAAATTTCACTTTTTTTAATTTTCAAAGGGTTTCCCCGTTTAATTTTGTGGTTTTTTTGTGACGAATTTCAAAGCTTTAGTTTTGGGGTATTTCATGCTTTAAAAAACTTTTTGTTGTTTTTTGTGTTTTCCCACGTTTTTGTCCGTTTTACATAATTTTTGCACGTTTTTTGTACATTTTAAACCCAAAAAGGGTTCCCTTTTTTTTGTATTTCTGCTTATTCTTGTTGTGTGGTTTTTTTGCATTCCCCCGTTTTTTTTCCTTTTTTTCAAAATTTTACCTTTTCGTACATTTTAAAAGGTTTTTCCCGTTCTTTAGTGTGTTTTTCACCAAATTTAAAAAACCCATAATTTCAACGGCTGTTTTTTGGGGTTTTTCCCGTTTTTTTGGTTTTTCATAAAATTTTGGGTTGTTTTCTGTACATTTTACAGGTTTCCTGCTCATGTAGTGCTTTTTTTCGACGTATTCAACGCTTATTTTGTGTATTTCATGCTTATTACATGTTGTGTGTTTTTATGTATTTCCCACGTTTTTGTTCGTTTTTCATGTATTTTTCAGGTTTTCTGTACATTTTACAGGTTTCCTGCTCTTTTAGTGTGTTTTCCACGCTTGTTTTGTGTATTTCATGCTTTTTAAATGTTGTGTGTTTTTGTCCGTTTTTCATATATTTTGCACGATTTCAGTACATTTTACAGGTTTCCTGCTCATTTCCTGCTCGTGTTTTTCAGACGTTTTTAAGGCTTATTTTGTGAATTTCATGCTTTTTACATTTGTGTTTTTGTGCATTCCCCACGTTTTTGGCCGTTTTTCATATATTTTGCACATTTTCTGTAGATTTTACAGGTTTCCTGCTCATGTAGGTTTTTTTTTGACGTATTCAACGCTTATTTTGTGTATTTCATGCTTATTACATATTGTGTGTTTTTGTGCATTTCCCACGTTTTTGTCCATTTTTCATATATTTTGCACATTTTCTGTACATTTTACAGGTTTTCTGTTCATTTAGTGTGTTTTTCACACAAATTTAACGCTTATATTGTGTATTTCATCCTTTTTACATGTTCTGTGTTTTTGTGTTTTGCCCAAGTTTTTGTCCGTTTTACATAAATTTTGCACGTTTTCTGTACATTTTACAGGTTTCCTGTTCATTTATTGTGCTTTTTAGACTTATTCAACGCTTCTTTTGTGTATTTCATGCTTATTACTTGTGTGTTTTTTGTGCATTCCCCACGTTTTTGTCCGTTTTTCATATATTTTGACGTTTTCTGTACATTTTACAGGTTTCCTGTTCATTTAGTGCGTTTTTCAGATGTATTCAACGCTTATTTTGTGTATTTCATGCTTATTACATGTTGTGTGTTTTTGTGCATTTCCCACGTTTTTGTCAGTTTTTCACAAATTTTGCACGTTTTCTGTACATTTTACAGGTTTCCTGCTCATTTTTATACGTTTTTCACGCTTGTTTTGTGTATTTCATGCTTTTTACGTTGTGTGTTTTTGTCCGTTTTTCATAAATTTTGCAGGTTTTCTGTACATGTTGTCTGTGAATGTTGTGTGTTTTTGTGCATTTTCCATGTTTTTGTCCGTTTTTTATGCATTTAGCACGTTTTCTGTACATTTTACAGGGTTCCTGTTCATTTAGTGTCTTTTTTTAGACGTTTTTCATGCTTATTTTCTGTAATTCATGCTTTTAACATGTTGTTTGTGAATTTTGCGTGTTTTTGTGCATTTCCCATGTTTTTGCTGCTGATGAGGAGCACCTGGACCTAGTAATCAGCAGAGGGTGAACGGTGATTGGATGAAACCAAAGCAGGTGTAGCAGTGAGTGTGTGTGGATCTGAGGTAGGTGAAACATTGGGTGTGTGTATGCTTGACCTTTTGCATGTTATCGGTGAATTTTGTGTGTTTTTGTGCATTTCTCACGTTTTCGTCCGTTTTTCATAAATTTTGCACGTTTTCTGTACATTTAACAGGGTTCCTGTTCGTTTAATGTGTTTTTTTAGACGTTTTTCACGCATATTTTGTGTATTTCATGCTTTTTACATGTTGTCTGTGAATGTTGTGTGTTTTTCATGCATTTGCACATTTTCTGTACATTTTACAGGGTTCCTGTTCATTTAGTGGGTTTTTTAGTCGTTTTTCACTCTTATTTTGTGTATTTCATGCTTTTTACATGTTGTCTGTGAATGTTGTGTGTTTTTGTGCATTTTCCACGTTTTTTCCGTTTTTCATGCATTTTGCACGTTTTCTGTACATTTTACAGGGTTCTTGTTCGTTTAATGTGTTTTTTTAGACGTTTTTCACGCTTATTTTGTGTATTTCATGCTTTTTACATGTTGTCTGTGAATTTTGCATTTTTTTGTGCATTTCCCATGTTTTTGCTGCTGATGAGGAACACCTGTACCTAGTAATCAGGAGAAGGTGAACTGTGATTGGATGAAAAAAAAAGCAGGTGTAGCAATGGGTGTGTGAAGATCTGAGGTAGGTGAAACATTGGGTGTGTGTATGCTTGACCTTTTGCATGTTATCTGTGAATTTTGTGTGTTTTTGTGCATTTCCCACGTTTTTGTCCGTTTTTCATGCATTTTGCACATTTTCTGTACATTTTACAGAGTTCCTGTTCATTTCGTGGGTTTTTTAGTCATTTTTCACGCTTATTTTGTGTATTTCATGCTTTTTGTCTGTGTCTGTGAATGTTGTGTGTTTTTTTGCATTTTCCACGTTTTTGTCCGTTTTTTATGCATTTTACAAGTTTTCTGTACATTTTACAGGGTTCCTGTTTGTTTAGTGTTTTTTTTTTGACGTTTTTCATGCTTATTTTGTGTATTTCATGTTTTTTACATGTTGTCTGTGACTTTTGCTTGTTTTTGTGCATTTCCCATGTTTTTTGCTGCTGATGAGGAGCACCTGGACCTTGTAATCAGCAGAGTGTGAATGGTGATTGGATGAAACCAAAGCAGGTGTAGCAGTGGGTGTGTGTGGATCTGAGGTAGGTGAAACAAGGAGAGGTGGCCTGCATTATTCAGTGAGACTCAAGTAAGTTTTTTTTTTTTAACGGCATGTTGTATTGGTGGACATTTTAGTTGTGACCTACCGAAATGACTGCTTATAAAAATAATCTGTTTTTGGTTTTAGACCGTTTAGAAATGGTGACTATTTCTGAAATAGTTGTATTATTTTTGTCACTTAACTTCTCTAGATTAAAGAAGAGTTCCGACGTATTACAACAGTCGCCCTGGAAGAGAAATTCATGCTGAAACTTGATTGGTACACACCACGTCTTGTACAGCTGATGCTTGCCAGAGGAGGAGCTGCTGGTGCTAGGATGCACCCACTCCTGAATGCTGTAAAAGAGGTGTGTATGTCCTTTTTGGTTAACTTTTTTTTTTTTTTAACAAAGGTGCAAAACTGATTTGCAGAAACTCTTTTTTTTTCAGTCTGAAAGTCTCGAGAGAAAAAGGGATGCAGTTGTTTGTGGCCTCATGGAGTATCTTGGGGAACACCAAGAAGACCTCTTTCAAGACTGTCAGGTATGTTAAGTGATTGATTGAACTTGAGTTATTCAGAGTTACCCTGATACCATTGTTTCATTTTTGATTCCCTTCACAAAACTGATTATGTAATCAGCCAGTTGGTTACCTGATCTACAGTATATTATTCAGGACAGATAGTATTCAGGCTCAGGAATTATTTCTACCATCAGTCCTGTATTACTATATTCATTCCTTGTCTTTACATCCCTTACATATTTGTTTGTTCATTGTAAGGTGGTCTAAAACATATTGTAAGGTCTTACATTTTAATAATTGCATTCAATCAGTAACTATGCTTAACATTGCATTAAGTTACATTGCATTAAAATATACAGATTGGGCACACATTAAATATGAAAATCTCAAAGGTTCTCCCCTATTTTGGGTGGTCTAATTGCAGATATAACTTCATTTTATGATGACACATTTCTGTACTGAAGAGAGTGGTCTGTCCAGCATAACTATTTTTCAATCTACAGCAGTGGATTAGGTTGAATTTCCTTATGGGATACAAGTTTTATCTTTAATTTGTCACCTGCTTGTAGATGTGCTGAATAATACTAAAAGTGTCATTAGATTGTAAATTATATATTGTTAATATGATAATATTAAATACATATGCTTTTTTTTTTTTACATGGAGGATGAACATGAAGACCACACAGACCAAACCTTGAAGGTGCTAGTGATCCATAGTGCTATGGCTAAAGATGATCCAGCAGATGTTTCTATTATAATAGAGGGCATCAAAGTGCTGAAGGGTTGTGGAACCAAGACCAAGGCATGCATACTGTTGATGGGCTTGATCTATGCCCTCAACCTTGAATATCCAAAGAAGCTCAAGTACACTTTTGAAGTATTCCAGAAAATTTCTCTTGAGCTTGATGGAGCAAAACTGTCCAAGAGGGTCCATAGCCTCAAATGTAAACTAATGGAATGAACAGTTTTACAGACATTCATGTTACTCCTGTTATTAGGATTGTTTACATGTTTTGATCCTATCGTTTTCAACTAGCATTATATATATATATATATATATATATATATATATATATATATATATATATATATATATATATATATATATATATTGGAAATCTCAAAAAAACCTTTTGAAGGGGAAGTAATTGTTTGAGAAACTTTTGGTTTTACTGAATATGCATCAAAAGGGTGCTTTTGTATTTTTTGTTTCTTGAATGCACAGTTAATTAAACAAAAGTTTACATCAAAATTGTCTGTCCATTTTATTTAAGTAAATTTAACTTTCTCTGACTAAGTACAGGTTTGCTAGTCATATTAAAATATATTATGTAATATATAACTATAAAATATGAGGTAAATAAAGAAGCAACATTCATGTCAATATTACTTCATTTTTTTAAGTAAACAGTATTTAAAAATATTGGGTACACTTTATCTGTTTTTAGTGTGTGTGTCATAACTGATTAATTTAGGCAATCTTAACTCAATATATGAGGTAAAATATACCCAAACAAACTGAGTGCAAATACTTACCTCACATATATTGGGTAGATTCTATAGGTAAATTTTTACAGTGTACATTTTACAGGGTTCCTGTTTGTTTAGTGTGTTTTTTTTAGACGTTTTTCATGCTTATTTTGTGTATTTCATGCTTTTAACATGTTGTCTGTGACTTTTGCTTGTTTTTGTGCATTTTCCATGTTTTTGCTGCTGATGAGGAGCACCCGGACCTTGTAATCAGCAGAGGGTGAACGGTGATTGGATGAAACCAAAGCAGGTGTAGCAGTGGGTGTGTGTGGATCTGAGGTAGGTGAAACATTGGGTGTGTGTATGCTTGACCTTTTGCATGTTATCTGTGAATTTTGTGTGTTCTTGTGCATTTCCCACGTTTTTGACCGTTTTTCATAAATTTTGCACATTTTCTGTACAGTTAACAGGGTTCCTGTTCGTTTAGTGTGTTTTTAAGACGTTTTTCACGCTTATTTTGTATATTTAATGCTTTTTACATGTTGTCTGTGAATTGTGCATGTTTTTGTGCAATTTCCCATGTTTTTGCTGCTGATGAGGAGCACCTGGACCTAGTAATCAGGAGAGGGTGAACGGTGATCTGATGAAACCAAAGCAGGTGTTGCAGGTGTGGATCTTAGGTAGGTGAAACATTGGGTGTGTGTATGCTTGACCTTTTGCGTGTTATCTTTGAATTTTGTGTGTTTTTGTGCATGTCCCACATTTTTGTCCGTTTTTCATGCATTTTGCAGGTTTTCTGTGCATTTTGCAGGTTTTCTGTGCAAATAGTCTGTTTTTTGTACGTTTGTCACGTTTTTCGTGTATGTCTCATTTATTTTGCATGTTATATGTACATTTTGCAGGTTTTCTGTGCAAATAGTCAGTTTTTTGTACGTTTTTCTTGCATTTCAAAAACAAAATGATATAAAACAAAATGCTTGCCAAAGATGAACTAAAATAGAAGCGAAAAACAAAAACCTGTAAAAATATTTGGAATCCAACAGTGGCTAACCAAAAGGATAAGCAAAAACAATGAAAACAAAGTTAAAAAAAGAAATGAAAACCTCTAAACTTGTTTGTAAATAAAAAAAAAAAAGTTGATGTGGAGAACATGCCAAACTTCCAAAGGTTAACAGTGGATAAACAAAAGAATAAGTAGAAAGGATTTAAAGGACAAAAATAAATAAATAAATTTTTAAAAAGTAAAAAAATTATCACTATGCTAATGTGGCGAACATATCAAACTTAACAAAAGATGAACAACTAAAACAAAAGATAAAAAAATAAACCTTTATAGATGTTTGCAATTCAAAAAAATGCTAATTACATTTACGTGGACAATATGCCAAACTTTCAAAGGTTGACAGATGAGCAATATCAATTAAAAAGAAGGAATGAAAACAGTTAAAGCTGTTTGAAATAAAAAATAATAATTATGCTAATGTGGAGAACATGTCAAATTTCCAAAAGTTAAAATTGTGGCTAACCAAAAGGATAAGCTAAAAAAATATTAAAAGGAAAAGAAGAAACAAAAACCTGAAATCTTTTAATATCATCTTGATTGCAATTCAAAAAAAAATCTAAGAATGCTCATGTGGAGAACATGCCAAATTTCCAAAGTTTGACAGTGGCTATTCTGTGCGTTTTATGACTTTACATGCATAAAAGCTTTAGAAATGAACTATTCAATTTTGTGTCTAATGTGTCAATGCTTAAATGACGTTAACATGGTCCTAAATGCGCATAATCGCATCTAAATGCACAGATATGTTCATTTTAAGCACTTTGTGCATTTAGGAACATCTTCACGTTAGTGACGTAGTTTTCTCTAAAACTTCACGTTTTTGGTGATTTTAATGTATTCAAGTTGTTTCAAATGCATTTTTACTCATGATAAGTTCATTTAGGCTGCATCGCTGGGCTTCTCAGGTTTACGCTATATTCTGTGCGTTTTATGACTTCACATACATATAAAAGCACACAGAACAACATAATAGTGAGAAGTACAAAAGAACTATTCAATTTCGTGTCAAATTTTTTACAAGTGCCTTAGAAAACATCAGAAATGTTCTATTATCATCAAAAAAAAAGTAAAGTTTACAAAAACAAGGAATACATGGTGTTTACATGGTCCGAAATGCACGTAATCGCATCTAATCCACAAGATATGTTCGTTTTAAGCGGTTTGTGCATTTAGGAACATCTTCAAGTTACTGACGTAGGTTTGCTTAAAACCTGGGTGATTTTAATGTCGTTTCAAAGGCATTTTTTAATTCCTTTAAGTCGTTTCAAAGACATTTTGAAACGTTTTAAGCGCTTTGTGCATTTAGGAACATGTACTGACGTAGTTTTGCTTTAAACGTAACATTTTTGGTGATTTCAGTGTATTCAAGTTGTTTCTAAAGCATTTTTACTCATGATAGGTTCATTTAGGCTGCTGTGCTGTGCTTCTCAAGTTTAGGCTTAATTCTATGCATTTCATGACTTTGTAAGGATTCACATCTTTTCAGGTTTTTGTTTTTCTTTTCCTTTTAATATCAACAAAAAAAAACAAAACCTGAAATCTTTTCAGGTTTTTGTTTCTTCTTTTCCTTTTAATATCATCTTGATTGCAATTCAAAAAAATCTAAGCATGCTCATGTGGAGAACATGCCAAATTTCCAAAGTTTGACAGTGGCTACTCTGTGCGTTTCATGACTTTACATGCATAAAAGCTTTAGAAATGCACAGAACAGTGCCTTTAAAACGTCAGAAATGTTCAATTATCACCAAAAAGTAAAGTTTACAAAATCAATGCTTAAATGACGTTAACATGGTCCTAAATGCACATAATTGCATCTAAATGCACAGATATGTTCATTTTAAGCGCTTTGTGCATTTAGGAACATCTTCACGTTAGTGACGTAGTTTTCTCTAAAACTTCACGTTTTTGGTGATTTTAATGTATTCAAGTCGTTTCAAATGCATTTTTACTCATGATAAGTTCATTTAGGCTGCATCGCTGGGCTTCGCAAGTTTACGCTATGTTCTGTGCGTTTCATGACTTTGTAAGACTTCACAAGCGTAAAAGCTTTAGAAATGCACAGATATAACATAAGAATAAGTAAAAAAAGAACTATGTAATTTCATGGCTAATGTGCACAGATGTCTTAAAAACGTCAGAAATGTTCAATTATCATCAAAAATGTTACATTTACAAAAACAATGATTACATGAGGTTTACATGGTCCTAAATGCACATAATCACATCTAATGGACCGACATGTTCGTTTTAAGTGCTTTGTGCATTTAGGAACATGTACTGACGTAGTTTTGCTTTAAACGTAACATTTTTGGTGATTTCAGTGTATTCAAGTTGTTTCTAAAGCATTTTTAAGTGCTTCTCAAGTTTAGGCTGAATTCTATGTATTTCATGACTTTGTAAGGATTCACATGCATAAAAAAGGATAATAAAAAATAGGGGAAAAAGGAAAAGAAACCAGTGAAGTTGTTGGAAATTAAAAGAAAAAAATGCTAACTACACTAATGTGGAGAACATGCCTAACTTCTAAAGGTTGACAGTGTCTAACCAAAAGGACAAGCATTTAAAAACCATTAAAAAGAAAAGAAATAAAAACCTGAATTCCAAAATATGATAACTATGGTAATGTGGAGAACATACCAAACTTCAGAATCTTAACAGAAGCTTTCCAAAGGCTGAACTAAAATAAAAGCAAAAAACAAAGTAAAAAACAAAAACCTGTAAAAATTAAAATAAAAACTATCAATGCTCGTGTGGAGAACATGACAAACTTCCAAAGGTTGACAGTGGCTAAACAAAAGGAGAAGCAATTAAAAAAACATTAAAAAGTAGGGGGGGGGGAGAAATAAAAACCTGTTTTCCAAAAAATGATAAGTATGTCAATGTGGAGAACATACCAAACTTCAGAATCTTAACACCCTTAAGATTCTGACGCTTGCCACTAAAACTAAAATAAAAGCGAGAAACAAAAAACAAAAACCTGTAAAAATGCTTAAAAAAAAAAGTATAAGCAAAAACATTTAAAAATAAGTTAAAAAAGAAATGAAAACCTCTAAATTTGTTTGAAATTCAAAAGAATTTAACTATGCTAATGTGGATAACATTTCAAACTTCCAAAAGTTGACAGAGGCCAAACAACTGGATAAGCAAAAACAATTAAAAAGAAGGGGGGAAAAGAAATAAAAACCTGTAAAGTTGTTGGAAATTAAAAAAAAAGGTAACTATGCTAATGTGGAGAACATAACAAACTTCAAAGGTTAAGACTGGATAAACAAAAGAAAAAGCAAAAAGGATTTAAAGGACAAAATGAAATTAAGAAATAAAACAAGTGAAGTTGTTGGAAATTCAAAAAAACTATAACAATGATAATGTGGAGAACATATCAAAACTTCAAAATCTTAACAGAATCTTACCAAAGAATGAACAACTAAATTAAATGAGGGGGGGGGGGGGAGATAATAAACCTGTCAAAATAAAAAATGCTAACTATACTTGTAACAGGTGTCTTGTCACCTGTTTTGTGTTTCGTCCCGTTTGTTTGAGTTAATTAACGTTCAGTGCTCATTAGTTTAGTTAATTAACTCCTTTTTGTAATTGGTTTGTCTTGTGCACGTGGTCGGGTGTCTTTTTGTATTTATGTCCATTGTTTCTTGTCTTCGGTGCTGGTCGTTTGTGTTATATGTCACATAGTCTTTTGTACCTCTTGTTTTGTGGTGCACTGCACCTTTAATAAACCTGTTCTCTGCTACCTGCGTGCCTGGCTCCCTTCAGCGCGTGTATAGATAATAAACCTGTCAAAATAAAAAATGCTAACTATACTTGTAACAGGTGCCTAGGGCACCTGTCACAGCCTGCCGTCCCGGAGCCGCAGCCTGCCGTCCCGGAGCCGTAAGGACGGCTCGTACACAGTAATGTCTGATTATGATTCCGATGATGAGTGGATGTGGAGGTACGGGTACGAAGCGCTCTGCGCTGAGGAAGGTCTGGACTTGGTTCAGATATCCGATGATGAGACGGGCGAGTCGTACCTGTATGGGCATATTCTGCCCATACGAACCCTCCTAAACTCTGAGGAGTTGTGGACGGACGCTTCGGTCCAGCTTGTTAAACCCCACGTGGCGAGATCCAGATGCAGAGCGCGCCGGCGCGGTGCCAAGACGCATCGTGCGCGCGGCACGTGTGCCTGGATCACGCTGCGAGGGGGCGGAGACCGGAGGTCCAGGGGCCGCACGCCGCCCAGCCCGAGGTCCAGGGGCCGCACGCTGCCCAGCCCGAGGTCCAGGGGCCGCACGCCGCCCAGCCCGAGCAGCAGGGGCCGCACGCCGCCCAGCCCGAGCAGCAGGGGCCGCACGCCGCACGCCCCGAGCAGCAGGGGCCGCACGCCGCACGCCCCGCCGCCAGGGGGCGTCCGCCTCGCCACGACGCCAGGGGGCGTCCGCCTCGCCACGACGCCAGGGGGCGTCCGCCTCGCCACGCCGCCAGAGGGCGTGGCCCACTCCTCGTCCGACGTGGGCGCCCACCAGACCACGCAGCCAGAGTGCGTGGCCAACTCCTCGCCCAATGTGGGCGTCCACCGGACCACGCAGCCAGAGGGCATGGCCCACTCCTCGTCCGCCGAGGCCGTCCACCGGACTACGCAGTCAGAGGGCGTGGCCCACTTCTGATCCGCCATGGGCGTCCACCTGACTTTGCAGCCAGAGGGCGTTCGGCACGCCTCACCCGCAGAGGGCGTCCACCCCCACCCCCCCCCCCCCCCCGGGACTTTTATTTTTTTTTCTTCTCTTGGTTGCGTCCCCCCGTTGCGCGACCGCAGGGGCGGGGTAATGTAACAGGTGCCTAGGGCACCTGTCACCTGTTTTGTGTTTCGTCCCGTTTGTTTCAGTTAATTAACGTTCAGTGCTCATTAGTTTAGTTAATTAACTCCTTTTTGTAATTGGTTTGTCTTGTGCACGTGGTTGGGTGTCTTTTTGTATTTATGTCCATTGTTTCTTGTCTTCGGTGCTGGTCGTTTGTGTTATATGTCACATAGTCTTTTGTACCTCTTGTTTTGTGGTGCACTGCACCTTTAATAAACCTGTTCTCTCCTACCTGCGTGCCTGGCTCCCTTCAGCGCGTGTATACGCGGCGGCTGGCGCTCCCTATGCGCAACCGCTTCTTCCCGAGGTAGACTAACGTGACAATACTAATGTGGAGAACATTTCAAACTTCCAAAATTTGACAGTGGCTAAACAAAAGGATAAGCAATCAAACTCAAAAGAAAAAGAAAAATCCTGTAAAGTTGTTTGAAATCGAAAATAATGCTAACTATTCATTCAAAACGTCTAAAGATTGACAGTGGCTAAACAAAAGGATGAATAACTAAAATGAAATAGAAAAAAAGAAAACAAAAACCTGTAAAAAAAAAAATGCTAACTATACTTACGTGGAGCACATGCCAAACTTTTTAATGTTGGCAGTAGCTAACCAAAAGGATAAGCAAAAAAAATATTAAAGGAAAAAAGTAAAAGAATAATAATTAAAAAAAAGCTAATTATGCTAATGTGGAGAACATGCCAAACATTTTTACGTTACTGACGTTGTTTTGCTTTGAACTTCACGTTTTTGATTATTACAGTGTATTCAAGTTCTTTCAAAGGCATTTTTACTCATGATAAGGCTGCATTTAGGCTGCATCGCAGGGCTTCCCAAGTTTACTCTGAATTTTGTATTTTTCATGACTTTGTAAGGCTTCACATGCAGAAAAGCGTTAGAAATGCACATATATAACGTAAGAATGAGAAGTACAGCAGAACTACTTAATTTCGTGTCTAATGTGCACAAATGCCTTAAGCCATTTTGGTCAATCCTTGGCACTTTTGGTATTTGTGTCTATTTGAAGTGATTTAAACAGTTTTGTTCAATCCTTCACATATTTTAGTGATTTCTGGGCACTTTTGGTAATTGGTCCAATTGGACCTCATTTACTCAGTTTTGTTAAATACTTCACATTTTACATTTTTGGTGATTTATGGACACTTTTGGTACTTTGATTTGATCTTATGTACTCATTTTTTTCAATACTTCAAAGTTTTTGTGATTTCTTGGCCCTTTAAGTATTCAATTTAACCTCATGCTGGTTTGGTCAATAATTTTTTTTGGTAATTTCTGTGCATTTTTGTTAATTGTTCGTATTTGAATTCTTTTAAGCAATTTTGGTCAATCCTTGGGCGGCACAGTGGCTTAGTGGTTAGCACGTTAGCCTCTCAGTGCTAGGGATTCCTGGTTCGAATCCCCATCTGGGTGGAGTTTCCATGTTCTCCCCGTGTCTGCGTGGGTTTCCTCCGGGTTCTCCGGTTTCCTCCCACAGTGCAAAAACATAGATCAAGTCAATTGAGTTCTCTAAATTGCCCCATATAGAGTGTGTATATGTGAATGAGTGTGTGCCCAGCGATGGATTGGCGAAACGTTCTCCCCTGGATGGGCATGGGGAACCCCCCTTCGACCCTAATATAGGATAAAGCGGAAGATAATGAATGAATGAATGAATGAGTGGTCAATCCTTCACATTTTTGGTAAGGGCAGCAAAATGGCTCAGTGATTGGCATGTTTGCCTCTCAGCCCTGGGAATTCATGTTCGAGTCCAAATCTGGGTGGAGTTTCCATGTTCTCTCCAAGCATGGGTTTCCTCCAGGTTCTCCGGCTTCTTCCCACAGTCCAAAAACATGGATTCGATCTAAATTGCCCCATTTTGAATGTGTCTGTGTTTGTATATACAGTATTGCATATCGAATGTGAATGTGTTTGTGTCTGTGTGAATGAGTATATGCCCAGTGATAGATTGGCATCCTGTACTGTGTGTATCCGCCCTTAAACTTTCTCCTCTGGATGGCCATGGGAAACCCCACTGCGACCCTAGTACATGATAAAGTGGAAGATAATGAATGAATGAATGTTCAGGGTCAAGGTGTGCACTGAAACTGAGAACCTAAACAAACTTATTGCCTGTCGAAGAACTTCAACATTTGAAGGGGAACCCAAAGATTCCTCGAAATAACAACATCCCAATCAGTTTTTGAGGAGAATGATTGAGTTATTTACTACTAGTTCATCATCCGTAGGCCATCATGCCACACACACAGAGGGTTTCAACTGCCTTCTACTGTCTGTTCATGAGGAATATTCACCTCTCTGTCTGACGTCATTAATGGATGTTCTTGATTTTCCCTTCCTTTAGGAATTCCTCTCTTTCGAGCTACCATATGGTTCTCGTCGCTTTAAGTACTACAGTGTCATTAAAGGCTCCACATGACAAAGTGCAGGGTGGCTCGTCTCCACCACGCTGGCACTGTGCTAGAAGCTACAGACGCCATGGAGCGCTGCCATGCTACTTGGATGAGTCATGATCGCCTGGTAGTAGACTTCATTTAAGTAATTGCTCACATTCGCTGGTGGTTTGCTTCATTACCCTCAGCGATCTACAAAATCACGACAGGCGCATTATCAATGCGGCACGCACAATAAGTTCGGGAGTGGATTTTCTGTTTATAAGAGAACCGAACACGGCTTTTTGAGACTCCGGGTAAATACAGCATATAAATTATTGGGACATGAGTTTTGGAACATCCAAATGCTCTCATCTATCCATTAACCTCTGGGGTCGTGGGGGCAATTTTGAGCCGCCAGTTTATCTTGAATCCATGTTTTTTTACTGTGGTTGGAAACCGGAGAACCCGGAGAAAAACCACTTGGACACAGGGAGAACATGAATCCACCCAGATCGGTATTCGAACCTGGATCCTCAGCGTCGAGAGGCGGATGTGTTAGCTACTATGCCGCCACGACACCCCCACCTCCCCTAAAGCTGAGGAACCTGAAGTAAACCCACCCAGACCCAGGAGAACATTAGGTTCCATTTAATCTTCTACTAGGGTTGTGAGGGGTTCCCCATGCCCATGCAGAGGAGAATGTTTTAGGTGAAATCCATCATTGAGCACACTCTATCGGGACAATTTAGAACAGCTAATTCACCTTGAATCCAGGTTTTTGGACTGTAGGAGGAAACCAAAGAACGTACAGAAATTCCAAATGGACACAAGAAGAACAAGGAAACTCCACCCAGATTGGGATTCGAACCTGGATCCTCAGCGCTGAGAGGCGGACGTGTTAGCCACTATTGCGCCGTGACACCTCCACTCCCTCTAAACCTAAAAAACCTGGAGTAAACCCACCCAGACCCAGGAGAACATTAGGTTCCATTTCCAGTGTGAGATCACCAAAAATCTTCTACTAGAGTTGCGAAGGGTTCATCATTCCCATCCAGGGGAGAACGTTAAGTGCAATCCATGGCTGGGCACACACTCACTCACACACACACACACACACACACACACACACACACACACACACACACACACACACACACACACATACACACAATATAGAGGCAATTAAGAACAGCCAATTCACCTTTAATCCAGGTTTTTGGACTGTAGGAGGAAACCGAAGAACCTGGAGAAATTCGAATTGGACACGGGGAGAAAATGGAAACCCCACCCAGATTGGGATTTGAACCTGGATCCTAAGAGCTGAGAGGCGAACGTGCTAACTACTAAGCCACTGTGTCACTTCCACCCCCCTAAAGCTGAGGAACCTGAAGTAAACCCACCCAAGCAAAGAGGACATTGGGTTCCATTTAATCTTCTACTAGGGTTGTGAAGGGTTCATCATGTCCATCAAATGGAGAACATTTTAGGTACAATCCATCGCTCGGCACACACTCACTAAAACATATAAAACATATAAACATGTAACATATAGAATGTATATATATATAGTGTCGGCACAGTGGCTTAGTGGTTAGCACGTTCGCCTCTCAGCGCTAGGGATTCCCGGTTCGAATCCCCATCTGGGTGGAGTTTCCATATTCTCCCCGTGTCTGCGTGGGTTTCCTCCGGGTTCTCCAGTTTCCTCCCACAGTCCAAAAACATGGATCAAGTCAATTGAATTCTCAAAAAAAATTGCCCCATATAGAGTGTGTATGTGTGAGTGAGTATGTGCCCAGCGATGGATTCCTGTCCTGGGTCTATCTGCCCAGCGCCCGAGACGCTCTCCCCTGGATGGGCATGGGGAACTCCACCACGACCCTAATAGAGGATAAAGTGGGAGATAATGAATGAATGAATATAATATATAATATATATAATTTAGAACAGCCAATTCACCTTGAAAACAGGTTTTTGGACTGTAGGAGAAAACTGGGAAACAGAGAAAACACAAGGATACAAGAACATACAAGAAACTTCACATAGATTGGGATTAAAACTTGGAACCCCCAACCCCCACCACTAGTTTCAGTAAGTATTCGGGTACAGTTGGGTAAGTTTGATGTAGAACATGACCGGCCCGCATAAAACATGGACTTTAACCCCGACCACCTTTGGGATACAGTGAAGCAGATACAACATGTCCACGTAACCAGTGTATCACAGAACAGACACCAATTCATACCTTCACTCCTGAATCGCAGGAAATCGGAACTCCTGGAGAAAACCCAAGGAGAACATGCCAACTCTATAGAAAGACCCTTGACTGCCAGCTCAACTGAAGGAGGTCCATTGTTGGCTGCGTAATTTGAAAAAATTCATCCATCCATTATATTCCTCTTAATCCTCCACTAGGGTCGAGGGGGTTCCCCATAACCATCCAGGGGAGAACGTTTCAGGCGCTGGACAAATACACCCAGGACACCAATCTATCACTGGACACACACACAAACACACCCACAAACACACTCTATATGGGGCAATTTGGAAAATTCAATTGACCTTGATCCATGTTTTTGGACTGTGGGAGGAACCTGGAGGAAACCTGGGGACATGGGGAGAACATGCAAACTCCACCCAGATTGGGATTCGAACCTGTATCCCCAGCACTGGGAGGCAAGTGTGCTAACCAGTATGCCACTGTGACCGACTAAATGTTCATGACAATTAATACATTTTCCAAACTGTGTATCCTGGAGCCCAACCCAGGAAAATGAACAAAAGCCATCTATATGGTAAGTGGAGAAAATAGAAGGAGGTGTGTTTAAACATTTGACTGGTACCGTACACTTTACATTAATGTGTGTGTGTAATGTGATGTCAGGTGATTCTGACCCCCATTTCAGTAATAGCTGCTCACTGCTGTCACCGACGTAACTCTGTAATATAAGTTGTCAGAATGATTACTGCTGGTCCAGATGATGCTTTTGACAACTTACGTGTGTGTGTGTGTGTGTGTCTGTGTGTGTGTGTGTGTGTGTATATACAGTATACACCTCATTAGGCTTTAATTACCTCCATTTTACTTTGGTACTATTAGTAAAATATTACATAATAATAATAATAAAGTACGGGCAGCACCGTGGCTTAGTGGTTAGCACATTCTCCTCTCAGCGCTGGGGATCTAGGTTCGATTCCCAATCAGGGTGGAGTTTCTATGTTCTCCCCAAGTCCACGTGGGTTTCCACCCGCAATCCAAAAACATGGAATCAAGGTGAAATTAATGCTCTAAAATGCCCCATATAGTGTGTGTTCGTATCTGTGTGAGTGAGTGTGTCCCGTGATAGATTGGCGCCCTGTCCTGGGTATATTTGTCAGCGCCCGAAACGCTCTCCCTGGATGGGCATGGGGACCCCCCCCTGCAACCCTAGTAGTGGATGAAGCAGAAGGTAATGGATGGTTGAATAAATGAATTAATAAAATCAGGCGCACATTGACTTAGTGGTTAGCATGTTCGCCTTTCAGTGTTAGGGTATTCCAGGATCAAATCCTAAACTGGTTGGAGTTTCCATGTTCTCATGTGTCCTGTGGGTTTCCTCCAGGTTCTCTGGTTTCCTCCCACAGTCCAAAAACATGGATCAAGGTCAATTGAATTCTCCAAATTGCCCCATATACAGTGTGTTTGTGTGCATGTGAGTGAGTGAGTGAGTGTGTCCAGTGATAGATTGGCACCCTGTCATGAAATGTTCTCCCCTGGAGGTGCATAAGGAACCCCCCCCCCCCCCCGCGACTCTAGTAGAGGATAAAGCGGAAGATAATGGATGAAAATAAATAAATATATTTTAAAATGCCAGTACAGAATGAAAGGGGAGGTTGCCCCTACTCCTTGCTCCTCCTGCAGCTGGGGTGGATAGGGCTTCCCTCCAGCTTCCCTCTTGATTAAAGGTGGGTTTTCCCCCCTGTCCCCGTCCTCCCGGCTTTCTGTCCCAGCTGAATCCGGTGATGTCCACATCAGCACCACCGTGCCCCTGATTATTCAGTTCAGCTTTTCCCAGCCGTTCTAAATCACGCCCCCTCCGCTCTACAATTGGATGAGGAAACAGCCTGAGCTGCATGAGTGGCTGTGGCGGAATGAGAGGAAAGTCTAAAACCCAGAAGCAAGTCCTCGGCATCTGCCGTGGTGAATGTATTCGTATTTTCGATCGTGGCTTCGCACCCCAGCATCGTGGATTCGATGGAACGTGTGCGGCTGCTCAGCAAAGTAAGGAAGCGGGAGATGTAGCTCGTGCCCCTGGCATTAGATAGTTTCTGCTTGATGGAGCCTCAGGGCATGTGGGTGGCAGTATAGCTGGTAAGCTATAAAGCTGATTTTTTAATCTCTGTCTTTAAAATCTATGTTTTTTTTTATCATTAGCATTTCTTCATCCTAGAGTTCTGTATTGATAGAAACTCATCAGACATGTCCTCATGTACTATGAAATCAGAACACCTTGTTTTACTTGGGATTTCCAATGCAGGTCTATCGATGTGAAATTCCTTTATTTCTCCTTTAAGCAGCCTTGAGGTTGCTGTGCGTTTTTGGATGTTCACCACACAGCCTTGCTATCTGCTGGAACCTGCCTGCTCGTTCTCTCCTGATCTGTCATCTGAGGAGGTATGAGGTCAGCAGCATGCAGCCAACAAACCATCCATCCATTACCTACCACTTTATCTTCTACTAGGGTCGTGGGGTGGGTTCCCGGTGCCTATCCAGATGACAACATTTTGGGCGCTGTGCAGATACACCCAGGACTGGGCACACAATAACTTGCACACTTTGTTGGGCAATTTAGAGTATTCATTTCACCTTGAATCCATGTTTTGGATTGTGGAAGGAAACCGGAGAACCCGGAGGAAACCCACGCGGACACAGGGTGAACATGGAAACTCCATCCAGATTGGTATTCGAACCAGATTGATGTCCTGTCCTGGGTGTATCTGCCCAGCGCCCGAAATGTTCTCCCCTGGATGTAGGGTGACTAGATTCCAATTCACTAGATGTGGGACAAAGACTAAGTTTGTTTGGGACAATGTGGGACACCAATGTATAGTCTAAAATAACAAAAAAAAAGAAACATCTCTATTCCGCCCCTTTAGCACATAATATATATATATATATATATATATATATATATATATATATATATATATATATATATATATATATATATATATATATATATATATATATATGGCACGGTGGCTTAGTGGTTAGCCCGGTTCCCGGTTCGAATTCCCATCTGGGTGGAGTTTCCATGTTCTCCCCGTGTCTGCGTGGGTTTCCTCCGGGTTCTCCGGTTTCCTCCCACAGTCCAAAAACATGGATCAAAAATCCTTTTGAGCGACACGTCATATATTCTTCCATATCTCGTGCAGCATGCCGCTTTTCTTCTAACCTGATTTGCATAATTTGTGTTGGTGGGGGCGCCCTTAACATGCGTCCGCGTTCCAGATTGGTTTGACATTCAAACAGCCCGCCTCTCCCCCGATAACAGACAACACAGACATCCAATGGCAGATTATAAAACACGCGTTTTCGAGGATGCTGTTGAAATCCATTTCATGTTCCATAAGCAAAGATCTAAATATTGTATTGTAAAATTAATGTGATATCTAAATTATAACCATGGATTATAATCCCACACTAATCCTGCATGTTTCGACTAAATGTGTGGAGTTTTACATTTACATAAATATTTAACAAAGACGGTTTATTATGTAATGGTTAATAGCAGAATACAACAATTACTACATAAAGCTGCTTTAAAGTGTGTGTGGGACAAAGACTATGTTTGTGTGGGACAATGTGGGACACCAATGCATCAAGGTTGTCTAAAATAACTTAAAACAAAAAAAGAAACACCTCTACTCTGCCCCTTTAGCGCATAACAGTCTGCAAATAAACACACAAACACACAGACACACACACACACACACACACACACATATATATATATATATATATATATATATATATATATATATATATATATATATATATATATATCACTTTTTTTTTTTTTTTTTTTTTTTTTTTTTTTTTTTAGCACGTTCGCCTCTCAGCGCTTAGGATTCCCGGTTCAAATCCCAATCTGGGTGGAGCTTCCATGTTCTTCCCGTGTCCGCGTGGGTTTCCTCCGGGTTCTCCGGTTTCCTCCCACAGTCAGAAAAACATGAATCAAATAAATTCTCCAAATTGCCCCATATACAGTAGAGTGTGTATGTCTGTGTGAGTGAGTGTGTGCCCAGCGATAGATTGGCGCCCTGTCCTGGGTGTATCAACCCAGCACCCGAAACGTTCTCCCCTGGATGGGCATGAGGAACCCCGACTGCAACCCTAGTAGAGGATAAAGCGGAAGATAATGGATGGATGGATATATACCCTTGTGTACAATTAAACAGAAAAGACAGTTCTTTAATGTGCTATGACTTTACTGTATTTATCCAAACAATATATGTATATATAACTTGTATATCTTATATAAATTTACCTTTCTCTAACATAAGAAAACATAGTAAGCATTGAGCTTTTATACTATTTCATAATGATTCTCAAATTAAAACACCTGACTGTGTACAATTAAACAGAACAGACATGGGTCCTTGTTCCCGATTGGTTGACATTCAAACAGCCCACCTCTCCCCTGATAACAGACAACACAGCCATCTAATGGCAGTGTTATAAAACACGCAATTCACAACTGGAGTCTGACTTTCAATAACAATGCAGGACTGAAAAGTAATGAAATTGTGCACAAAGTGGGACATCTTGTCACCCTAGTGTGTGTGTGTGTGTGTGTGTGTGTGTGGTCATTTTATGATCAAGTGGAGTGGAAATTCCAGTAATAAAAATGTTACTGAAAAGGCTTTGATTTATACCATGGGAAGCTGTTTATAGGATTTTATCCAAGTCCAGGAATAAAATTTGGGTGGTGGATTGTTTATTGTCAGTTATGCAGTGACACTGATGTGGTAAGGGTTTTTTAGTGCAGCAGTGCTGCTGGAGGTTAATTTAAACACTTCAGCAACACTGCTATGATAGGAATAATGCACCCCCTGCTCTGTGCTGCTACTATTGAGGTCCCAAACATTAGAATAGAGCAAAGGGGGCGTACACAATTACAGATTGTATTATATCTGTTTTTGTGAGTCCCTGTTGGTTCTCTGTTATCTTGGTCAGGACCATCACAGAATATAATTTGGGTGGTGGATTATTGTCAGAGCAGCACGGTGGCCTGGTGGTTAGCACGATCGCCTCTCAGAACAATCTGGGTGGAGTTTCCATGTTCTCCCCGTGTCCGCGTGGGTTTCCTCCGGGTTCTCCGGTTTCCTCCCATAGTCCAAAAACATAGATCAAGGTCAATTGAAATCTTCAAATTGCCCCATATAGAGTGTGTGTGTGAGTGAGTGTGTGCCCAGCGATAGATTGGTGCACTGTCCTGGGTGTATCTGCCCAGCACCCGAAACGTTCACCCCTGGATGGTCATTCTCAAGAGGAAAATGATGGGCACCGAACCCAACAACAGAGAATGCCAATAGATAGAGTTTGCTGGTCAGTCAGGGTGTGTCCAAACTTTCGACAGTTTCTGACTATTAGAAAACAGAGTCAATGGGAATAACACAATATACAGAAAACTAAATGGACTGCAGTCTGTAACTCTTGAACTTCAAGGTACATTTTGTAATGTGATGATGGAGTCTGGTTGGATTTTAGATCTTGGTCTAACCACCGAACAGAAGAACCCAACTGGTCCTGTAATTTCAAAAGTCAACCTCTCAGTGCCTTGCTTTGATTCCTGCAAGAGTAATATTGGGTTCTGTAGATGTCTATATATAGTAGGATCTATAAGCGCTTCTACGATTCCAAACCATGGAGGCAAACCAAACATCTCCATGTGTGCTTAGTCCATCTTCTGCAGTATCAGACCCCCTTTGTACCCAGTGAGAATCTATGGGGCATTCTCAAGAGGAAAATGATGGGCACCGGACCCAACAACAAAGAATGCCTCATAGATAGAGTTTGCTAGTCAGTCAGGGTGTGTCCAAACTTTCGACAGGTTCTGACTATTAGAAAACAGAGTCAATGAGAATAACACAGTACACAGAAAACTAAAGGGACTGCAGTCTGTAACTCTAGAACTTCAAGGTACATTTTGTAATGTGATGATGGAGTATGGTTGGATTTTAGATCTTGGTCTAACCACCGAACAGAAGAACCCAACTGGTCCTGTAATTTCAAATGTCAACCTCTCAGTGCTGTGCTTTGGTTCCTGCAAGACTAATATTGGGTTCTGTAGATGTCTATATATAGTAGGATCTATAAGCTCTTCTACGGTTCTAAACCAAGCAAGCAAAACAAACATATCCATGTGTGGTTAGTCCATCTTCTGCAGTATCAGACCCATTTTGTACACCTTTTTACCCGCCAGGCTTCATACTTACACCTCACCCCCCTATCCGCCTGGCACGTGTCTCGCAGGTGCGAGTTCTCCATACAAAGCCTGGTCCTGCTCTCTGAAGTGCTGGATAATGAGATCAGTGGAACGGAGACGGACCAGGGTCTCCTTGTCAATAACGGAATCAGGGTTGGAGGCAGATGGAGGGGGAGAGTACAGAGAAGGAGACGGGGAGGGAGAATGCAGCTGGCGACTTCTGAGTGGTGCGACCGCGGGCTGATGGTAAAGCCTGTTGCACTAAACCAGATGCTCCGGAACCTGCAAAAAACTTCAGGCGGAGAGAAAGAACCTAAATATACACATGCCGTCCGTGCAGGGAACCGAGCTGCACGCAGAGTTCCGTCTCCTGCTTTAAAAGTTTGCGCAGTTCGGAGGTAGGCGGTCATATACACAAGCGAAGACACCGGGAAGCAGGATCATGGCCTTCAATCATGGAGTTTGACATTGATTTCCATAAACATTTCGCTTGGCTTAAAAAGGTAAGGGTTCTTATTGCATTCCGACTTCGGCTTATTGTTGGAACCTTTCTGAATTGGGGGATTTGGCTTCACCTAATACAGACTGTAGTCCATCAGCGGTTCTACAAACAGAACCAGTCAAACATTGTGTTTCATTGGGAGTTAAATCCAACCCTGTTCCACAGGACGACCTGCGTTCACTCGCAAACAACGAGAGCTACCAAGAACGTCTCTGTCGATTAGAGGGCGATAAGGAGTCACTCGTGCTCCAGGTGAGACTCGGAACTCGACTCTACTTTCAGTGTGAACTGTGGTTTCAATTGTCATCCTGCTGCAGTACATTTCCATCCAGTCATTATCTTCCACTTTAACCTCTACTAGGGTTCGAATCTGGGTGGAGTTTCCATGTTCTCCCCATGTCCACGTGGGTTTCCTCCGGGTTCTCCGGTTTCCTCCCACAGTCCAAAAACATGGAACAAGGTCAATTCTCCAAAGTGCCCCATATAGATTGTGTTTACGTGTGTGTCTGTGTGAGTGAGTGTGTGCCCAGTGATAGATTGGTGTCCTCTCCTGGGTGTATCTGGACAGCACCCATTTCTCCCCTGGATGGGCATAGGGGAAACCCCCCACCCCACCCCACCCCCACGACCCTAGTAGAGGCTAAAGCGGAAGATGATGAATGGATGGGTGGAGTTCTCCCAAAGACTGTGACAATCAGAATTGACTGGAATTTTCAAATCCCCCTCCTTTTGGCTAAACCTCAGAGTTCACCGCCATCACCCCAGTACCGTCGGGTCCATGGCATCTCTCTCCCCGCGGCGGAGCTGCGTCAGGTGCATTAATTACCCATGATCAAAGTCCATCACCAATGGCTCCGCCCTCTTGCTCAGTGACATGGCACTCATGCCACAATGCCCCATTAACAGTTTGGCATCACACTCGTATTAAGCTTATTAACGACCTGGACTCTATGCAGGGGATTCTATTCACAAGTTTGATACCTGCAAATCTGCTGCAATCACTTTAATCCCATCTTGGTCGAAGGCCGGCTTTGCCGTTGTTTCGGGGGATTATCCGCTCAGACTGCAGCATGCATGGTGTTTCGGGTTTCGAAATTCATGGGAGTGAACCACTCTAGTGCTGTTGCATTGCGAAGTGCTAAGAACCACCGAGATGGAGCCACAGTTGTTTGTCTCTATCTATAAACCATGAGTGAAGGATCTGACAGATTCATCCTCTAGTGGTCATTTCTTGCTTTTAACCCCCTTCCCGCAGGTGAGTGTGTTGACGGACCAGGTGGAGGCTCAGGGGGTGAAGATCAGAAATTTGGAGAGTTCACTGGAGGAGCACCAGCACAAGCTCAACTCCACGGAAGAGATGCTGCAGCAGGTAACTGAAAAGCTAACACTCGCTATGAATCCGGTATTCATAATGTAAAAATATGGATGACTATGGATGACAAATATGGAATATGGAATACTAGTCTGGTTATGAACATCTATGGACACCAAAAAAGGCTTATGACAAGTATTATAATGCATTATGAATACTTTATAAAGCTTTATAAATGTGTTAATAATGCATTATGAACCGGATTTAGGTAAAGTGTTACCAAGGTAATTAATGTAGCTATAATTTAAAATGTAGTATAATATAAAAGCTTAGAGTTTCCATATTTACATTTACATTTGGTCATTTAGCAGACGCTTTTATCCAAAGCGACTTACAAGGTGAGCACAGGGTTCATCACAACATCCCTGTAGCAATGAGGGTTAAGGGTCTTGCTCAAGGACCCACATTGGTAACTTCAGTGGACCTGGGATTTGAACCCCCAACCTTCAGATTAATAGACCAACACCCTAACCACTGAGCTACCACTCCCTACAATATATAGATTGCCTCTGAGCGCTAGGGATTCCAGGTCGAATCCCAATCTGTTTCCATGTTCTCCCCGTGTCCGTGTGGGTTTCCTTCAGGTTCTCCGGTTTCCTTTCAGTATTTAGGGTCTCTAATCAAAGTGAGAGAGCGCTAGGGATTCCAGGTCGAATCCCAATCTGTTTCCATGTTCTCCCCGTGTCCGTGTGGGTTTCCTTCAGGTTCTCCGGTTTCCTTTCAGTATTTAGGGTCTCAAATCAAAGTGAAGCCAGATTTTATGTTTTTTTTTTTCTTTGATGTACATACCTGAAACTCAAACAAGAACTGCCGCCTCATCAACTAATGCACTAAATGTACAGAAAGGAGGAAGTGCTCTCTGGATAAGAGGAACAGGCCAGAAAATGGAGAAGGTGTGGTTGTCCAAATAATGTAAAAACTTTTGTTTTGCAAACCAAATGAGTTACTGTTAACAAAAACATTTTTTAAAGTAATGCATATTAAGTTCATGTGACTCCTTTAGGCATATTATAATAAACAGCAGCTACATCAGTATTTCAGCATCAGCAAAAAAAAAAAAAAAAAAGTGATCCCATTATAGACAACGACCACAAATATGCATCCACCTCTCAATACAACCTTGTGCATTGTGTCTGTAAAGGCTTACACATAGACTGTCAATATATATATATGGGGGGGGGGCAGCACAGTGGCTTGCTTAGTGGTTAGCACATGCTCCTCTCATAGCTAGGGATTCCCAATTCGAATCCCAATCTGAGTTTCCATGTTCTCACCGTGTCCGTGTGGGTTTCCTCCAGGTTCTCTGGTTTCCTCCCACAGTCCAAAAACATTAATTCAAGGTAAATTGAATGCCCCATATTGTCTGGTGTGTCTGTGTGAGTGTGTGGGTGAGTGTGCCCACCGATAGATTGGCGCCCTGTCTTGGATGTATTTGCCCAGCACCCAAAATGGTCACCCCTGGATGGGCATGAGGAACCCCCCGCGACCCTAGTAAATAAATAAATATTTTACAGATCAATGCTTTAATACATTTAATGATGAAGTCTGGTTACGATGGTCAGCAGGTCCGCCAATCAGCGTTGGGGATCCAGGTTGTAATTCTGATCCGAGTGGAGTTTCCATGGGTTTCCTTTGAGTTCTCTGGTTTCCTCCCACAGTCCAAAAACATGGATTCAAGGTGAATTGCCTGCTCTAAATTGCTAACCCGAAATCACCATTATAATCACCATTATATAATGTATGTGTCCATGTGAGTGAATCTCTGCCCAGGGATATGCCCCTCTGTCCTGGGTATTTGCCCAGCGCCCAACATGTTCTCCCCCCTTTCAGGGTGAAAACCATTTTAAAACCAATAGTGTCATTGCTGGGACATTTGATTGGGGCACGTCAGCATTTTGTATATTAGTCCCCTCATCAGCCACTCGACCCTAGTAGAGGAAGTGGAAGTTAATGAAATCATAATATATATAATACCACATTATTATATATACCACATTATTTTTTTGATAAATGCCCCCTCAGTTCTCTGGATATTTAATTGCATGCCTTGCATTAATTTGCATTTTATTCACAGCGCGGCACCTGATTGAATCTACAGTGTGGGCCTCTTTAATGGAAAGCGTTTCAGAGTTTGTGGTCAAGGTTTTAGCCCTTAGAAGTAAAGCCCACTCCCACTGACACGGCTTTAATACTTTCCATGTGCGCTAAAACGCACACTGCTTAATAGCGAGCCTGCCAAACTGGGTGTTTGAAATAGTCCCTGTGGTTACACTCACCGGCAAGTACATAGCGGCTAAAATGAGCTTTAGCCAGCGAGGTCGAGGTCCAGGGTGTTGTTAGTTTTGTATTATTATAACATAATATAATAACATAATATTATAATGTCCTCAACCCTTAAACCCCCCAACCTCTATTTTGTCCAGATCCATCTCCAGCTTTTCACTTATTTGTTTTGACGGCACCTTCGGCACTCTTTCTGTTCCGTGTGTCATTCAGCCACAGAGAGGGGAAGTAAATATAGCCCTCACAGTCTGTGTATATTTAGCTAACATGAAGCCAAGGCTCGTCAGAGTGCAGGGGATTCATTTGAAGGCACACGGAGCAAAGGTTTCATTCTGTTTTGCGTCTGTGTTTGTTCCTGCGCACGTGTTTACGGGTTTCTAGGAGCTGCGGAGCAGGACAGAGCTTGAGTCCCAGAAACTGGATCTTGTGGATGAGGTCTCTTATCTGAAACTGAAGCTGGAGGGCATGGAGGAGAAGCAGAGTCACACTGCCGAGAGACAACACAAAGCTGAGGTATTGTAGGCACTGCAGTTCAGACACTCTAGAATATACATATGTTGTTTGGGAAATCTGCAGGGATCATTTTACAACCATTTAACATGTTCTAATGTTCCATAATCCTCTTTTTTGGGACATGAGCACTTTATCTATGGGACATTTTGGAACTTGGTGTAGTCTGAGTTTTACACTTTGATTTCATCTTATCTCATCTCATTATCTTTGGCTTAATTACCGGATACAATCTGTACATGGCTGTCCTATGCTGTTGATACTGCCTGGCCGCTCAAGGAGGATGAGTCCCCCACTGAGTCTTGGTCCTCGCAAGGTTTCTTCCTTAAAATAACATCATAACAGGGAGTTTTTTCTTGTCAACTCTTTGGGGGTTTAAAGGCTTATAACACTGTAAAGCTGCTTTGTGACAATGTGCTATTGTAAAAAGCGCTATATATAAACTACTTGACCTTGAACTTAATTCTATACTATAGCGACTAGAGTCGAGGTGTGGGGTGGAGGGGGGGGGCAGTTCCCCATGCCATTTTGGCAAAGTTTCGGCCTCTTGGCATATACACCCATGATAGGGAGCTAATTTATTGCTGGGTACACACTCACATACTATACAGAGACAATTTGGAGCATCCTATTCACCTTAAATCCTTGTTTTCAGACAGTGGGAGGAAACGGGAGGAAACCCAGGCGGACACATTACATTACATTTGGTCGTTTAGCAGATGCTTTTATTTAAAGAAACTCACAAAGCGAGCACAGGGTTGGCCACAGCACCCCTGGAGCAATGAGGTTAACCCTTAAGACCCTTAAGGGTCTTGCTTAAGGACCCACATTGTTAACTTCAGTGGACCTGGGATTTGAACCCCCAATCTTCAGATTGACAGCCCAGCACCCTAACCACTGAGCTGCCATGGCTTACCACGCCAATTACACGTACATCAATGCTTACACCATACGTCATCACAAGCCCTGTAGAGAGGAGTTACTATTTAATATAATATTCATTTTAAAAGCACTTTTTAGAATTGTTTCTGCCTTAAGAGTATCATAAAACCACATTAGTGTTGATTCATTCATTCATTCATTCATTATCTCCCGCTTTATCCTCTATTAGGGTCGCGGTGGGGTTCCCCATGCCCATCCAGGGGAGAACGTCTCAAGCGCTGGGCAGATAGACCCAGGACAGGGCGCCAACCTATCGCTGGGCACACATTGACTCACACAGACACACTATATGGGGCAACACAGGCACACTCTATATGAGAATTCAATTGACTTGATCCATGTTTTTGGACTGTGGGAGGAAACCAGAGAACCCAGAGGAAACCCACACAGACACGGGGAAAAAATGGAAACTCCACCCAGATGGGGATTCAAACCAGGAATCCCTAGTACTGAGAGGCGAACGTGCTAAGCCACCGTGCCGCCAGTGTTGATTCAAGTTTCTTTAAAATAAACTGGATATGTTCACAATGGGGAATTCCTCGTGTATGTCTAGAACAGTCTATTTGCAACAGCAAATCTGTCTCTTTCCATCCACTAATTACAGTTTTGAAAAGGAAAGCCTACATGTGTGATGTAATTACTGGGTTTGTAGAGGTGGCTAGTGTTCTATACAGTAGAATATACCCCGTAATATGTTTACTAGTGTGTGCTTCTACGACTTGTGATCATCAAGCTCGACTCTAAACATACAATCATGAAGAAAACAAGAATTCAATTAGTTTCCCAACCTCGTTACACCGTTAAAAGAAGCTCTTGTGGTTTCCAGTGTGCTGTAATGGGGCTATTGTGCTCCTACTGGGTTGATACATTATGTTATATAAAGCGAGGTCTACATTATAACATGATGGCTGGTGGGCCACAAAAAAACTCACCAAAGACGCAATCAATTAGCATTCTAGCAGACGGTTTCATCCAAAGCGACTCACAAAATGAGCACAGGGTTGGCCACAGTATCCCTGGAGCAATGAGGGTTATGGGTCTTGCTCAAAGGCACACATTGGTAACTTCAGTGGACCTGGGATTTGAACCCCCAACCTTCAGATTGACAGCCCAGCACCCTAACCATTGAGCTGCCATTCCATGCCATGCTCTCATCACAAACCCTGTAGAGAGGAGCTAGTATTTAATATAATATCAATTTAAAAAGTACTTTTTAGATTAGTTTCTGCGCTTAGTGTATTGTTACACCGTTTAAAGAAGCTCATGTGGTTTCCAGTGTGCTGTAATGGGACTATAGGGTTGACACAGCACAAGTGAGGTCTACATTATAACACAGCTGACGGTTGGAGGGCTACTTCCTGGCTCACAGCATTGCCCCGGCACGGCGCTCTTCAGTCTCTAATGGCGGTTTCCCGCTCAGATCCTTTCTGCAGAACGCTATAGATAGCAATCAGATGTCAGCTATCCCATGGTGTTTTCTATTTCCAATATCACATTATACTTCCTCCCCTTAACATTCCAGGCATTGCTCAACCGATGTTTATTCTAGGTCAAGTGCAGTCCAGTTGACTTTTAGAATGTGCATACAGAACAGTTCTACTGGTTGAAGGGGGTTTGTTTTTCAACTGGTCAGATAATAAGGCCATTCAGACGCACTATTCCCAGCCCCATTCCCTCGACCTAGAACCTGGGAACTGGGAATATGACTCCAATCCGAGACTCTTACATAATGTTGTGCTTTATTTTGGCTCCTGCCGACTGTTTTGCCAGATGCGCCAGTGGAAAAGTGCTCTAATAATCCACGGTTCTAAAATATGCCAGCTGAATGGCAGACTTTCGAATGTAGCTGATTAACTGACATCGGGCCACTTTGGTCCTCACCGTTCTCCGGTTCTTCCTTCCCACCAGAGTGTGGTGAATCTGATTAGCGAGCTGCAGGAGCAGATGTGTAAGATCCAACAGGAGCTTTCAAGCAAAATCCAAGAGAAAAAGGCGGCGGCAGTGCAGAGTCCCTCTGGAGGCGTTTCGGCGAGTCAAGCCGGTGAACCCAAGGACACCACCGAGCGGGAGCGGAACCCGGGAGATTTAGGTGCTGAGGAGCTCTGTCGCTGTGGGAGAGAAAGTGTAGGCACTGTGTGAGACTAATTCTTTTGAGTGCTTCATTCTTAACAGATTGTGGAACCTGCTTTGGTTCTCTCTGCTCGTAGCATTTGCCAATGTGTATTAATGTCTAAGAGCCCTGCTTCAGATGATTTGGATTGGTGTGCTTTGGTCTTGTAGCCGAATATTTGGGCTGGGAATTAAGAACATGCTAAACTACATAACAGATGAGATGCATGAACTCTGCGCTGAATAACATATGCAAGCTTTTCTGAATTCTTGTTCTTTGGAGATGGACCTGGTGACGGAGGCATGCTCTCAAAGTAACATATTTATTTAAGGTACACCTTGTTGTTTCTCCACTTTGTGGTTCTACAGTTCCATTCTCTAGTCCGTTTGGTCCTCTATATCCTCTATTAGTCCACTTTAGTATGTTCTCTGATGATCAGGAGCCCCACAGAGCAGGTATTATTAGGGTGGTGGATGATGATGGATGATGTTTTGCTTGGTGTACTATTCTCTTTCCAGCAACACTGCTGTGTGTAATCCACTCAATACCCACCAGCACAACAGACACTTCCACATCAGTATCACTGCAGTACTGACAATAATCCACCACCCTAATACCTCCCCTGTGGGGGTCCTGATCATCAGAGAACATACTAAAGACTTCAAAAGGACTACATACTGTTTACCATATAGATGGACTTTACAATTCTATACTCTAATCCATCTGTTTCTATCTGTAGGATGTTTTTTGATGTTTAGGACCCCCACAGAGCAAATATTATTAGGGTGGTGGATGATGGTGGATGAAGTTTTCTAATCCACTCAATACCCGCCAGCACAACATACACTCCCACACCACCACCACGTTAGTATCACTGCAGTACTGAGAATCATCCACCTCCCTATACCCCCCCCCCCCCCCGTGTGGGGGGGGGGTCCTGATCATCAGAGAACATACTAAAGCGGGCTAAAAACGTATGTATGGACTACATACTGCTTACCATATAGATGGAGATTGTAGTCCTACAGTTACATTCTGTAGTTCATCTGTTGCTCTAGATCCACTGTTAGTTCTCTTTAGTATGTTTTCTGATGATCAGGACCCCCACAGAGCAGGTATTATTAGGTTGGTGGATGATGGTGCGAGTGTTCTGCTTGGTGTACTGTTCTCCATCCAGCAGCAATGCTGTGTCTGATCCACTCAATACCCACCAGCACAACACCTACTCCCACACCACCACCACCACGTCAGTATCACTGCAGTACTGAGAATCATCTAGGGTCCTAATTATGGAGAACATACTAAAGGGCACTAACGAAGTATGTATAGAAACAGATGGACTACAGAATGTAACTTGTAGAACTACATAGTATATCTAAATGATCAGTGGAACTAAACAAAACACACAGCGAGTGTGTCTTACACAAGCATATATATATATATATATATATATATATATATATATATATATATATATATATATATATATATATATATATATATATATATATATTTTCCATATTTTCCATATAGTCATAATCCATATTAGTTATATATATATATATATATATATATATATATATATATATATATATATATATATATAGTCAGATTGATAGATATATTTATGCGGCACAGTGGTTAGCACGTTCACCTAGCTCAGTGCTGGGGATTCCAGGTTCCAATCCCAATCTGGGTGGAGTTGCCGTGTTTCCTCCTGCAGTCCAAAAACACAGATTTTAGGTGAATTGGCTGCTCCAAATTGCCCCTATCTCATTGAATGCTCTAAATTGCACCATACAGAGTTTGTTTGTGTGTGTGTCTTTGTGAGTGAGTGTGCCAAGCGATACATTGACACCCTGACCTGAGTGTATCTGCCCAGCAACTGAAATGTTGTCCCCTGGATGTTCATGTGGAACCCCCCCCACCCCCCCCACCCCCCCGAGACCATAGTAGAGGATTAAGACGAAGATAATGAGTGATTAAATGATATATATGGAATTATAACTTGATAAATCCTTATAAACGTGCCTGCTTACTCTAAATAATATGCACAGCGGTGCACATAATTCTCTGCACACCTGGTTGCACTCATCAGCTAATGAACCAGTCTGAAGTGCTCTAAAGCCGAAAATATGCAGAGCTGAAGTACCACAGAACCAAAGAACCAAGATTAAGAAAAGGCCAGACACTAAACAATTGTTTGTGCATGCGATCCGAGTGTGTGTTCATGCTGCACTAATGCTGGGGGGTTTGGTGATTTCTCCAGGGCTTTCTTCACGAGCTGAGGGTGCTTAGGAACAAAGTGGAAGAGCTCGAGGATGAGAAACTGCAATACGAGCGGCGACTCAAGGCGACCAAGGTATCACTGCACGACGGGCTGAGCATCATCATACTTGCCACCACCTTAAGCCCACTCCTCCCTTAATACCCCCTCCCCCCAATCATCCCCTAAAGTCATTGCCTGTTCCTGCCTTTACATTTAAAATTCTACTCCACCCTTATTTAATCATTCGCATACACATCTGACACAGTCGAATGAGCTTTCATATTGTGACCTCATAATCCACTTACACCAGTCGACAGACTTTTTAAACTGTGACCTCATAACTTGCGTTGCGTTGCGTTGTGAATTCATTTCGGTCAGTTGACAGATATTTCTGTCAGGTTGGGAGGGCTGGGCCACTCCCCCCTGTCTCCCGTGTGTCGGGCTCCCGTAGATAGGGCCCATCCCCTTGAGCTGGGATTGGGTCCTAGTTGATCACGTGTGGCCTGCTGACTGCACTTGAGGCGTTCATGCGCCCTGTGTCAGGAGGCCAGCATTTGTAAGTGTATGTACGCTTAGGTGCCACGTCGGGTGTTCGGTTTTGGTTTGTTTTATTGTTTTGTATGTGTTTTGCTCCCGGCACATCTCGCCGTGCCTTCAGCGGCATTCCCGCTGACTTCAGTGATTAAACTGCTATTTGTTTGCTTACCTGGTCGCCTGGCTCGCTTCCTGCAACCACACCACACCGCGCTGCGAGTGTTTGTACGGACAGCGCACTCGATCATGACAATTTCACTTGTGACCCTGATTATTAATTTACATAAACTGACACTTTTTGCATTGTGACATCATCATTTATTTATATCAGTCGACTGACCTTTTACAATGTGACCTCATAATTCATTTATGTCAGTCAACTGTCATTTTACATTGTGACCTCATAACTCATAAGTTGACAGATATTTTAATTGTGACCCTGATTATTAATTTACATAAGCTGACACTTTTTGCATTGTGAATTCATCATTCAGTTACATCAGTCTATTGACTTTTTAAACTGTGATGACATAACTAAGTTAGAGTAGTTGCCACTTTTTACACTGTGACCTCATCATTCATTTACACTAGTCAACTGACTTTTCACATTGTGACCTCCATCCATCCATCCATCCATCCATCCATTATCTTCCACTTTATCCTCTACTAGGGTCGCGGGGGGGTTCCCATGCCCATCCAGGGGAGAACATTTCGGGTGCTGGGCTGATACACCACAGGGCGCCAATCTATCGCTGGGCACACTCACTCACACAGACACTCACACAGACACACCAGACAATATTGGGCATTCAATTTACCATGAATGAATGTTTTTGGACTGTGGGAGGAAACCAGAAAACTGCAGGACACCCACACGGACACGGGGGGAACATGGAAACTCCACCCAGATTGGGATTTGAATTGGGAATCCCTAGCTCTGAGAGGAGCACGTGCTAACCACTAAGCCACTGTGCCGCCACCTGCCCCCCATACAGTATAGGTGTAAGCCTTTACAGCAGGGGTGCCCACACTTTTCTGGCCCAAGATCTACTTTTCCATTGGACAGGTCATCGAGATCTACCGGGGTTAATCTCTATTTTTTTAGGCTTTTATATTGAAACCTGTTTACACACATGTTAGTATTGTCGAATCTGTTATAATCGCTCCATTATTAAACACATTCCAGCAAATAGGATGGAGAAAACCTGATTTTAGTTAAACACACAGTATACAGCACAAATGTAAAACAATCACTGTAACCTGCATTTCCCCAAACAGAACATCCATCCATCCATCCATTATCTTCCACTTTATCCTCTATTAGGGTCACGGGGGAAGGGGGTGTCCCCATGCCCATGCCCATCCAGGGAGAACACTTCGAGCGCTGGGCAGATACACCCAGGACAGGGGGGCAATCTATCGCTTATTCACACACACACACTGACTCTATATGGGGCAATTTGGAGACCCCAATTGACCTTGATCCATGTTTTTTGGACTGTGGGAGGAAACCGGAGAACACGGAGGAAAGCCACGCGGACACGGGGAGAACATGGAAACTCCACCCAGATTGGGATTCAAAGCCATCTCTCATTACCTTCCCTTTTATCTTCTACTAGGGTCGCGCGGGGGGTTCTCCATGCCCAGAGGTGAATGTGCCAACCACTAAGCCACCGTGCCACCCCCAAACAGAACATAAACATTAATAAAAGCAAATGCATTTTGAGTTTGACATTGTAAAAAAAAATTTCATCCCCCCACTCTAAATGAAAGTGGAACATTTTAGTTCTTTTGGAGCGAAGTCTTGCCAGTCAAATAAAGTGCAAAAACACAAATAGAAACTATCTAATGTAGATGATTCGCGATGCAGTGCTTCGGATTTAAGCATGGAGGTGTGGCCACGTGCCAGTTTTGGGAACAGCGAGAGAGACGGGGGTGGGGGGGTGTAGACTGCTCGCTTACACAGCGATAGATATCGCGATTCAGAATGAATCACATTGTGTGTGTGAGTGTGTACAAGTGTTTCCGATGCTGTGCTGTAAAAAAAAAAACGCTGATACGTGATAAACAATTTTCTTTTTCAAACCTCCATCGCGATCTATCCGACACCCCTTTGCAATCGACCGGTCGATCGCGATCGACGTATTGAGCACTCCTGCTTTACAGACACAATACACAAGGTTGTATTGAGAGGTGGATGCATATTTGTGGTCGTTGTCTATAATGGGATCACTTTTTTTTCACTCACACAGACACACACAAACACACTCTATATGGGGCAATTTGGAAAATTCAATTGAACTTGAACCATGTTTTTGGACTATGGGAGGAAACCCACGCGGAGACGGAGGGAACATGGAAACTCCACCCAGATTGGTATTTGAACCGGGAATCCCTAGCGCTGAGAGGCAAATGTGCCGCCCACATTGTGGCCTCATCATTAGGTAATGACGACTCACTTTTTAAACTGTGACCTCATAACTCGGTTATGGCAGTCGACTGACTTTTCGCGTTGTGACCTCATCATTTTTAGTTTTTGCATACGATTTCACTGCTTCGTCTCATCCACAGACAGAGATCTCAAACCTTCAGTACCTGCTGCAGTGTAAGAATGCCGAGATTGAAAATCTGCAGGCGCAGCTTCTTTCACGAGCCCCTGTACCCATGGGCACCTCAGAGAGAGGTACACTTTTTTCATTGATAGTTATATTGGCATCCACTTCTACAGTATGTATCTCACTCTTGTACTATTAATTAATATACAGCTCTCCTACATTTAATATGGATACTAAGATTCTGTGTTTGGCTTTGTTTAAGTGTGAAAAAGAGATGTGTGTCGGATATATGATACTTTAGTCATAAACTGCATGACACTACTGGACTAAACTGTCTCATTCTGCACTGAGCATGAGCTTAATGATGAAATATTTTGTAAAGCTTAACTGTGGTGCAATACTGTTGATTGTTAAGACTGACAGAGTAAATATTGCACAATAGAACAAACCCTGCCCTCCAGTTAGTCATTTATTCATTATCTCCCACTTAATCCTCCACTAGGGTCATGAGGGAGGAGTGGGGTGGGGGGTTCCCCATGCCCATCCAGAGGATAATGTTTCAAATGCTGGGCAGATACACCTAGGACAGCACGCCAATCCATTACTGGGCACACACACACACACACACACACACACACACACACACACACACACAAACAAACACTATATTGGGCATTCAGTTAATAATAATAATTAAAGTAATAATACTAATAATAATAATGATAATAATTGGTGGCATGGTGGCTTAGTGGTTACCATGTTCTCCTCTCAGCGCTAGGGTTTCCAGGTGCAAATTCCAATCTGGGTGGAGTTTCCATGTTCTCCCCATGTCCGCATGGGTTTCCTCCAGGTTTTCTGGTTTCGTCCCACAGTCCAAAAACATGGATCACGGTCAATTGAATGCTCCAAGTTGCCTCATATAGAGTGTGTTTGTGTAGGTGAGTAAGTGTGCACATTGATTGGTCCTGTCCTGGGAGTATCTGCTCGGCGCCCAAAACGTTCTCCACTGAATAGGCATGAGGAATCCCCCTGCGACCCTAGTAGAGCATTAAGTGGAAGATAATGGATGTACTGTTTTTCTCTTATACAGCATGTACTTTTTTGTGTCGCATCTCTAAATGTGTGTTTGTGTGTGTGTGTGTGTGTGTGTGTGTGTGTGTGTGTGTGTTTAACAATCGCTCTGTGTCTCCTTCCTGCTCATCATTAGAGGAAATATACAGAAGAAAGCTTAACACCAAACGTAAGGTTTTATTCTTTGTGTCTTCATTCCAGTATTTCTGTAAATTTAATGGGGGTGGTGGAGTTGGCTGATGCTTTTAACTTTATCCCATAATGCCTGGGGTCAGAGCACAGGTTTGGCCATACAGTATGGGACCCCTGGAGTAATTAAGGCTTTGGAGCTTGTTCAAGGGCCCATGCTGAGGGTTTGAATCCCTAATGTTTTGGTCAATAGTCCAACACACTAACATACCACGAATGAAGGTACACAATACCTCAGGTGGCACGTGACCGCTACTATAGATCAGTGACCTTGTCCTTCCAGTGTGGAGCCTGTATTTCCTCTCTGTGCCTGTGTTGGTCCTGTTGCACGTTCCAAAGACATGCCTTAAGTGGAACTGTAGATATCAAATCCTCCAACAGCCAGTAACTGCTCCTGCCAGAACATATCTACATGATGTTGTCCAGCCTTTCATTCATCCATCTATTATCTTCTACATGAACATTCAAGGGAAAATGTCTCAGGTGTAGGGCAGATACACCCAGTACATGGTGCCAATCCACTTACTCCCACGAACACTCTATATGGGTCAATTCAGAGCAGCAAGTTCACCTAAAATCCATGTTTTTGGACTGTGGGAGGAAACCAGAGAACCCGGAGGAAACCCACGCGGACATGGGAAGAACATGGAAACTCCACCCAGATCAGGATTTGAACCTGGATCCCCAGAGCGGAGAGGCGGACATCCACCCTGCCGCTCATTGCCTAGACCTAAAAAACATTCCTGCAGATTCCTTCTGTACAACATCAGGAAGATCAGACCTTTCTAGACTGAACATGCTACACAGCTGTTAGTCCAAGACTTCACCCTATGCAGGGTCCATATATGTAATGCATTACTTGCCGGACATCCAGCTTGCACAATAAGACCTCTACAATTGATTTAGAACTTTGCAGCCGGCTTGTGTTCAACCACCAAAGTAAACTCATGTCACTCCATTACTCTCTCTCTCTCTCTCTCTCTCTCTCTCTCTCTCTTTATTGGCTCCTTGTAGCTGCTGCATTCAGTACAAGACACTGACTCTGATCTACAGGACAAGCTCTGGATCTGCACCTCTCTTACCTTTACTCTATATTTCCTAAATACACTCCAACTCGTTCACTTCACTCTAGTGATGAATGTCGTCTGGTGATTCCACCTCACTGTGGTTCTAATTCTCCCTCTGTATTGTTCACCAGTGCAAAATGATAGAACGATCTTCCCAACTCTGTCCATAAGTCATTTGGCATCTTCAATAAACAACTCAAAACACATCTCTTTCACAAACACCTGATATACACTGTATATAAAAAAAAAAGGGGGAGGGGGGTGCAGGATCGGATAATGATCAGGTTTGATAATTCTACAGTTTAGCTGTTTTTTCTTTAACTACTGACTTGTGATTGTTATTTGTTAGTCACTTTGGATAAAGCATCTGCTAAATGACAATGTAAATGTATAAAGTCGTTTATTGCACTATTTGCTCACATAATGTAACACTCTAACTCAAAAACAGTTCTGAATATTTTTTAAAACCATGATTAGCAGAATTCAAACTGGTAGAGGAGCTGGACGTGAACAACAATGCTTTTATTCTTTCAACAGATGAAGAACTGCAGAAGCTGAAGGCAGGCATGGAGTTACTGATAGCAGCCAACGATGAAAAGGTAACTAATCAACTCTGTGTTCTTTATTCACTTATTCATTATCTTCTGCTTAATCCTCTACTAGGGTCGTGAGGTGGTTGCTCATGCCCATCCAGGGTAGGACGTTTCTGGGGTTGGGCAGATACACCCAGGACAGTGCGGCAATCTATCACTGGACACACACTCAGGCACACAGACACACTATATATGGGGCAAGTTAGAGCATTTAATTTACCTTGAATCCATGTTTTTGGACTGTGGGACAAAACTAGAGAACCAAGAGGAAACCCATGTTGACACGGGGAGTATGTGGGCACTGAGAGGCGAACATGCCAATCACTAATATATACATATATAGGGGGCCTCAACTCCCTGGGTGGAGTTTTCATGTTCTCCCTGGGTCTGCGTGGGTTTTCTCCGGGTTCTCCGGGTTTCCCCTTACAGTCCAAAAACAAAGATTCAAAGTGAATTGGCTGCTCTAAATTGCCCCTATCTATGTTGCCCCTATATAGTCTATGTGTCTGTAGACACATAGACTATACCAAAAAACATTCTCCCCTGGATGGGCATAGGGTATCTAATATGATAATATGTCAAGAGCACAAAACCAAAAATCTAATCTCATGTTGCAATTGATTGTTCCAAGAAAACTAGAAAAGCCCCAATACTGACCCATGTGAAACACTGTCCTTAGAAAATTTCCAATAGGACTCAAACTACCAAAGTACATATTTGTACCACTGACATTGGATTATCTACACATGTGACCTATCAAAAATAAGAATCGGCAAAGTGGAGGAACACTTAAGAACGGAGAGAATCTTGAAAAGTGATTTAGAACCTGAAGTCTGGCTGCATAATATTCATTCAAAACACCAGAATTGGAAGCGTAAATTAAAACCATGCAGCACATACTGGAGCTTCTGTTTCCATCCTGATGTCTCTGCCAGTACTGGATATTTCCATAACCCAAGCTAAATCTGTTTTCTTAAGTCCACCCTCATGGGGTCAGGCCAAATCCCATCAAACTCGTGCTGTAGCAGGACGTGGCAGGGTCTGCTTTGGGACACGGTTTCACGAAACACACCCAGACTTTTGAACCCGCTGCCAAATCTCCAGTCTAAACATCACCCCAGTTCCTTTTATCTGGAATACAATGGATTGGGATTGATTCCCAGATTCAGTGCATTGGCATCTCTCCAGGATGAAGGTGGTGCCTCTCAGTAAAGTCTTATCTTATTGGGGCACTTGAGGAAAAATGGATGGTAACAATAATCAAACTGCCCAGTTATTTTTAGTACTTTATTTGTACGGTGGCTTAGTGGTTAGCATGTTCTCTCAGCGCTAGGGATTCCCGGTTTGAATCTCAATCTGGGTGGAGTTTCCATGTTCTCCCTGTGTCCGAGTGGGTCTCCTCCGTGTTCTCTGGTTTTCTTTAACAGTCCAAATACATGGATCAAGGTCAATTGAATTCTCCAAATTGCCCCATATAGGGTTTGTTAGTGTGTGTGTGTGTGTGTGTGTGTGTGTGTGTGTGTGTGTGAGTGAGTATGTGCCCAGTGATTGATTGGTGTCCTGTCCTGGGTGTATCTGCCCAGCCCCTGAAACGTTCTCCCCTGGATGGGCATGGAGAACCCCCCCACGACCCTAGTACAGGATAAAGTGGAAGATAATGGATGGATGGATGGATAATTTGGCTTATTCAGCAATTTATATTTCACCAACGAAACATATTCATACAGAAGCCCACAGAGTACGTTATTATTTTTTTTAAGTGGTTATTGTTAGAAGCGCTCGTTCTTCCCCAAAAGATCGGCTACGCAGGAGGGAATGCGTACTTCGCTTGCGCCTGATGAGCGTTTCCTTGGAACCGGCTACGCGGGGAAAAATGCATACGTCGGTCCATCGGACAAAACACTCCCACGGATACAACCTGCGCGGGGCTATTGCGAGCACTGTACCGTGGTTGAGCGTGGAAGGAGAGTCCAGAGACACCGGGCATAAAAACAAAACGGGGTTTTATTATTTAAAATGGTGTAGGGACACCAACAGAAAGGGGGGAACGAAACAAACGAACTAACACCGGGATTAAATCACAAACACAGACGTGCACGGGGAAAACGGAAGACGGATACTAAATACAAAAAACACCCGGTCACGTGCACAAAATAAACCAATCACCCAACGGAGACAATGAATACACAAATGAGGGACAGTTGCCCCAGGCACCTGTGACAGTTATCTCGAGATGCGAGATTGTTATGTTGTGATCATGACTTCTTAAATATTTATGTGAATAAGATAAATCTTCTCATAATTCCCATGCGCAGGAACTTTTTAACACTCATTAAATTATAAAAAGATTTGTGTGTGATGTAAACAATATGGCTCATTGTGGACATTTTATATTTATTTATATTTATTTGTATTAATAAAAAAAACATTTTTTGGAAGGAGGTCAATCCATAACATGTCGCTGAAGGAATCTGTAATATCAGGTGATGTGATGTGACATAGTTTCTGTACCCAGAACATATCCCCAAAAATATCCGGTATCCAAAACATACCAATGGCAGGTGAGCCCCTGTCCCAAAAACACCCCGTCATCCGCTATGGGAAACAGTGGAGCAGCTATTTATCATAAAAGTTTTTATTTATTATGCAACTGTTGAAGTGAATATAACCCCAAATGTCATAAATCCAATCTCTATAGGTCAGCTGTATTGTAATAATAACACATGTCCTCTCTGGACTTGTGTATATTCATAAAGGTTTGTTGACTACTATTAACCTTCAAGTCCACTTAAGTGTAATGTGCACTACATAGTGGTAAATGTGAGTAGCTGTACCAACCATGCTGAGGAACTAAAGGGAGTTTCTCTCCATCCATCCATCCATCCAATCCATCCATTCATTATCTAGGGTCGCGGGGGGTTCCCCATGCCCATCCAAGGGATTACGTTTCGGGCACTGGGCAGATACATCCAGGACAGGACGCCACTCTATCACTGGGCACACACTCACTCACACAGACACACACAAACCAATTCTATATGGGGCAATTTGGAGAATTCAATTGACCTTGATCCATGTTTTTGGACAGTGGGAGGAAACTGGAGAACCTGAGAAAACCTATGCAGACAAGAAGAGAACCTGGAAAACCAGGAATCTCTAGCGCTGAGAGGAGAACATGCCAACCACAAGGCACCGTGCCGCCCTGATGCCTCTCTCCACCCTAGCTAGCATGAGCAGACACCGCCTGTGGTAGCTGTCACACAGTTTCGTGGCAGCGGTACACAAGTGCCACTTATAGCCATTCAGCAACTTACTGCCCACCACTTGTGCAGTCATTAAGTGGGGAATGGCATTACTCATGACAAATTGCTGCCAGGGGGCATCCAGAGTGGCATCCCACTACATAGTAGCTAAAACATGGTGGTGGATAATATTAATCATTGCAATGATACTGCTGTGTGTCCCCACTAATGAATTATTTAATACTGTTATTACCCAGGATCGACATATCGAAGAGCTTTCCCTTCTCCTGAGGCAGTGCAGACAGTTTCGGGATGGCATGGCATTGCTTCAGAGTAAGACTACTGTTTTTTTCAATGCATTTGAATGTTAACGTGACTGTGGCAGCCGTGTGGAAGATCAGACCCTAACGAGGGACAGGCTGGTCAAGCCAGGGATGTGGGAAAAGTTGCTAAGGCACCTCTTGGAGGGGTAACTAGGAATGGCAGCCCAGCGGACGTCTTCTACCGTCAGAGAAGGAGAAAGAGGGGAGTATGGTTTGAGGGTTACATCCATCTGCTTGCCCGCTCTTTGGCCGACCTCTCAGGAGTGGCAGGTGCCCAGCACTCTGACTGTGACTCGACCATGCCGCAGCATCTTGCCATGAGTCTCAAGTTCAAATAGTTTATTTATACAGCACTTTTTACAATAGAACAAAGCAGCTTTACAGATTTATAAGCCTTTAAACCCACAAGGAGCAAGCCGAAGCGACAGTGGCAAGAAGAAAATCTCTGCTATGTTGATATTTTAAGGAAGAAACCTTTGGAGGACCAAGACTCAGTGGGGGACTTATCCTCCTTGAGTGGCTGGGCAGCATCAACAGTGTAGGACAGCCATGCACAGACTGTGTGATGATCAGGTGACCCGTATTCAACAACTGAAAACTATATAAGTCGATTGAGGGCGTCCTGCATCCATTAATCATCGTAGTCGGAGTGTTTAAGCCGAACCATGGATGAAGAGCTGACAACACCTCCGGGAAATTGGCTACACTTCAAAAGAAACAAACAAGAAAAGCAGTTAGAGCTAATAAAGCCCAGTGTTTAATTATTAACCAGAGTTTGATTGACACAGTGCATCAAATGACTCCAGCATAACTGACTAAAGCAGCAGAACAAATCTCCAAATTAGACCCAGAGTTCCACCACAGCACAGCAATCTATAAGGGGAACACATGTGTATTACATTGCAATATAAACTTAAATTTTGTTCTCCAGGTCCTCAAACCGAAGATGAAAAACCAAGTGAAGAACCTCAGACCAAGGTTCTTCCAGTTAAAGGTCACACTGAGGTATTATTTTAGACTTACGGAGGACTTTAGGACTCACATACTAATTAAATCTAAAAGCTAATTAACTGGGACTAAGCTGATTATTCTTGTTTATGTTGTAGCTCACAGCTAGTGCCTCGTCTCCCACCTTCGCCTTTGCACAGAGAGAGATGGAATCAAGGTAGGGCAAGTTCAATTAGCCAGAAAAGCAGCATGCAGATTCAAGTGCATGTAAAGTATGTTCCTCATGTTGGAAGAGGAAGCCGCCGGCTCCAAACTGTTCCACAAAGTTGGGAGCATGGAATTTTCCAAAATGTCTTGGTGTGCTGAAGAGTTCCTTTCACTGGAACTTAGGGGCCAAGCCCAGCTCCTGAAAAACAACCCCACACCATAACCCCCCCTTTCTCAAAACTTTACACTCGACACAATGCAGCCAGACAAGTACCGTTCTCCTGTCAACACACGTCCAACTGCCAAACCCAGACTCATCCATCAGCTCGCCAGATGGAGAAGCGCGATTTGTCACTCCACAGAACGCGTCTCCACTGTTCTAGAGTCCAGTGGTGGCGTGCTTTACACCACTGCATCCGACGCTTTGAATTGCACTTGGGGATGTATGGCTTAGATGCAGCTGCTCGACCAGGAAACCCATTCCATGAAGTTTTTTGCACACTGTTCTTGAGCTGATCTGAAGGTCACATGACATTTGGACCTGTGGCCATGAAAGTGATTGAACACCTGATTCTGATCATTTGGATCTGTGAGCAAATACTTTTGGCAATATAGTGTATATTGCATGTCTCCCCCACCTGGAGGGAGTGAGAGGATGCAGAGTACTTGGTACTACCTCTCCGCTGTTCAGTTAGACTTGCCGATCCCACTATATGGACGATCAGGATGTAAGCCGTTTTTGCATAGCTGAGAAGGACAAGGGCTCCCCCTAGTGTTTTTGCACAGTCGGTGCAGCAGCACTTTATATATTACTGAAGTGTGCATCCATCCATTATATTCCGTTTTATCCTCTACGAGGGTTGCGGTGTGTGTGTGTGTGTGGGGGGGGGTTCCCCATCAAGGGTAGAAAGTTTCGGGCGCTGGGCACCCAGGACAAGGCGCTAATCTAGCACACTCACACACAAACACACTCTATATGGGGCAATTTGTAGAATTCCATTGACCTTGATCCATGTTTTTGGACTGTGGGAGGAAACCGAAGAAACCCACGCAGACACGGGGAGAACATGGAAACTCAACATGGAATCTCTAGTGCTGAGAGGAAAACGTACTAACCACTAAGTCACCGTGCTGCCAGTGAAGTGTGCCCATAATGAGATCATTTGACAGATGCTTTCATCCCAACCATCCCAAATTGAAGGGCTCCCTGCAGCCAGTGTTCACACTGGTAACCTACACTTGTAACCTTTCAGTACATTTGGGATTTGCATCCCCAACATTCACACCAACATTCTAACCACAGAGCTACCATGCCCATGCCCACCTGAGGTATGGTTTGGATTGCAGAGGTTGTGTGTGGTCGGGTCCAGGACATCCAGTTGAGGACAATCAGTGTATATACTTACTGCATGTTAAACAACCGTGCATGGCCCTGGTTCTGTAAATCTGTACTAAATGTAAACAAATACCACATGGACATCTTTGTATACATTGCCTAGACACTTGTTCAGCAGCCTGGAAGACTTGAAAGATGGGGCACCACAAATGACTGCGTTTTGTGAAAAGGTAGTTTATGTACAGAGGCTAGTGTTTATTATTATTATTATTATTATTATTATTATTATATTGTAACCAAATGGCTCAACCATTCTTGATTGTAGACTGTATTCAGGATTCCTGTGAAGATCACCAGCTCCAAAGAGGTAAATCCATGACCTTTTTATTGTTAATTATTGACTCCTGATTTATTAAAGCATGTTATGCTTATATTACGCTCATATTTTAAGTAGATTAAGGCCTTTAGACTGAAGACTTTTCATTTGTCTGTTTTCCTAAAGGCTCGGAACTCATCATGTCAGGTGCAGACTGAGACCTGCGGCGTTCCCGAAGAGGCTGCGAGTGATTTTATGGAACCAGCGTTAGAAAACAGGAGTGAAGACAGAACCCCGAGTATGAAACATAATCATCCATCCTTCCATTATCTTCCACTTTATCCTGTGCTAGGGTGGCAGGGGGTTCCCTGTGCCCAATCAGGGGAGAACGTTTCTCGTGCTGGGGAGATAAACCCAGGACAGGACACCAATCTATCACTGGGCACACACTCACTCACACAAACACACTCTATATGGGGCAATTTGGAAAATTCAATTCACCCACATTTTTGGACTGTGTGAGGAAACCAGAGAGAACACGGGCAGACCATGGAAACTCCACTCAGATTGAGATTCGAACCGGGAATCTCCAGTGCTGAGAGGCAAATGTGTTGACTACTAAGCCACTGTGCCGCCCTGGTGGCTTGTAATTGCTCCTATTTAGAGTGTGTGTGTGTCTGTGTGAGTGAGTGTGTGGCCAGGGGTACATTGGCGCCCTGTCCTGGTGGTATCTACCCAGTGCGAGAAATGTTCTCCCCTGAATGGGCATAGGGAACCCATCCCCTCCATGACTGTACTATAGGATTAAGCAGTCTCTCGTGGTTTTCTGTCTCACATTGTTGGTTCATCTCCTAAACAACCTCGTAATAGAGGCCTGGCCTGGGTGTATCTGCTCAGTGCCTGATACATTCTCCCCTGGATGGACATGGGACCCCCCCCCCCCCCAAGGGACACCCAGGACAGTGCGGCAATCTAGCACTGGGCTCACTAACCTGTATATATACGTATAGGATATGTATAAGCCTATCCTTTAGCCTGGTCTTGAAGTTCTCCACAGGAGCGATAGTACTCTTGCTACCACTATTCTGTGCTGAGCCACATTGCGTCTCCCCGGCCTCTTTTTCCGAATGAGAACCACTTGTTAGAACATGTGGTGATTTACATCTCCCTTTGATCATATGCCGTGGAGGGGGGTTTGTGTGGAGCCAGTTTTTTCCTCTGTATCTCGAGGCTCTTGAGTATGAAAGCCAATCCTGGGACTTTACAGGGCTTTAAACTGAACTAGGACCAGATGTTGGAGTGCAGATCAAACATCAACATTTCCTCCCACAATCCAAAAACATGGATTAAGTCAATTGAGTTCTCCAAATTGCCCCATATAGAGTGTGTTTGTGTGCATGTCTGTGTGTGTGAGTGTGTGCCCAGTGATAGATTGGCGCTCTGCCCTGGGTGTATCTGCCCAGCGCCCGAAACGTTCTCCCCTGGATGGGCATGGGGAACCCCCCCGCGACCCTAATATAGGATAAAGCGGAAGATAATGATGGATGGATGGATATACAGTATGTGTGTGTGTGTTTGTGCATATATATATAAATCGCGGGAGGGTTCCCCATAACACACACACACACACACACACACACACACACACACACACACACACACACACACTCTCTCACTCTCTCCCTCTCACACTCTCACACACACACACTCTCTCTCTCTCTCTCTCACACACACACACACACACACACACACACACACAGATATATGTGATATACAAAATGGGATGAAAAAGTAATTTTACACACCCACTGTAGTATCATTTGTCTATAAATTTGTTATAAGTACACCTCTTTTATAACAATATATCCTTATTAACAATAAAGAAAACAAAAATCAACTTATAACAAAGAATCAGTTTATTTTTAGTTTGTAACAGAAAGGAATGAAATCCTTATTTAAACTAGAAACATTTTTGAACTGACTGGCATTTGATACTGAAAATGAAATTAAATAAAATCAATAAATAATAATAAATTCAAATTCATCAGCAATATTAATTCTGGAGCACAATTTATTAACACTTTAACCTACAAAACAAAAATGAATACAACAATTTGTGCTGGTTTTTTTTTTTTTTTTTTTTTTTTTTTTTGAGGAAGTCAGAACTAATGTCTCCAACGCGTCCGTTTTGCAGCGCACTGCTTTTCTGTAGTAGCTTTCATAAAGCGTTATGTTTTCTGGATATACGCGTCACGTTTACGATTAAAAAACTCAAGCGGTTATCAGCGTGATTGGGGTGTAATGTCTTTAAGTGACGCCTTCATTTATTTGGCTTCATGCTGTCCGCTGCCAACATTTAAAGACACAGAAGACACGCCGGTCTTTCTTCATCTCCACCTTCGTTACAGTGAAGTTACAGTTACAGTGAAGCCAGGCGCTACATTCGATTCGACATTTAGCTTTCGGTTGACTTTTGTTACTCTCATTATCTTCGTCTTTCTCCGCCTTTCTCTCCGTCATTCCTGTTAAATATTTCTCCATGTTGTATCTTGAGGGTTTGTTCAGTACACTTAATATCACTTGCACTGTGATATCGTGATATCCGCCCTCCCAGGCACCGCACCACACACACGCACATACTGTATATCCATCCATCCATCCATCATTATCTTCCGCTTTATCCTATATTAGGGTCGCATATTTATTTATTTATTATATATATATATATATATATATATATATATATATATATATATATATATATATAAATAAATAACAAAAAAAATACAAAATTAAAAAATGAATAAATAAATGCTTTAAATAAAAATAAATAAAAATTATTTATTTTTATAATTATACAAAATTAGTACACAATGAGGCACATAATAATATAACAATCAAAAGTCATTAACTCAAATTCCAACACATAATTGTGTACAGATTTTATTTCCAAGGGGTCAACTATGGTTTCAAATATTCTAAAATTGACCTCCATATTTCGCAGAACTTCTGTGGGCCACCGGACACCTCGTATATTCATTTTTCAATATAAAAGACTTCTCAGTTCCCTTTGCCAAGCTTTGAAGAACCATAATGTTTAAGGTGGATCTATTATTGTAACTATTATATTAACCCGCCAACCACTATATGTGTGTTTCACTGCACGGATGGGTTACATGTGTAGGATAAATTCCTGTGTGTGAGCATAATGAGCAAAAAATTTAAATCTCTTCATCACTTTATCTTATCTTAAATTCAGCAATTTGTTTTGCTTTTTCGAACCTTCGAAGTTAATTACTTACATTTAATGTTCCATAAAGTACATCTGCTAAATTGGTGAGACTTATTTATATCCACGAAAACATAACACTCTTTGCAATCATTTCCCTTGGTGTACGCAATTTTCAGTGTAAGTATGAAATGCAGAGTGAGTTTATTATCATTAATAAATTAACACTGTGATGATTTTCTGTACAGAAAAGACCGAGAAATCAGAGGACGCCTGTCCATCAGATCATTCGGCTGCGTCATCGGGTGTGGATTCAGGAGAGCAGTCTCCCATCTCACAGGAAAACATGAAGAACAACAACAGTATCCGGAAACTCTGGGGAAAGTCAGTGCATCTATGGACGGATATATATATATATATATATATATATATATATATATATATATATATATATATGTGTGTGTGTGTGTGTGTGTGTGTGTGTGTGTGTGTTACGGGGGGGTTCCCCATGCCCATCCAGGGGAGAATGCGGGCTGAATAGCATAACCGTCAGGGATCGTTACCCCCTGCCACTAATGCCCACCGGGTTTGAGGCACTGCAGAAGGCCACGATTTTTACCAAGTTGAATCTCCGCAGCGCCTACAACCTGGTTCGCATTCGACAGGGGGATGAATGGAAGACAGGGCATTACGAGTATCTGGTCATGCCCTTTGGCTTAATGAATGCCCCAGCGGTCTTCCAGCGATTCATTAACGATGTCTTGAGGGAGGCGCTTGATCGTTACGCCTATGTCTACCTCGATGATATCTATAGTCGGTCACTCAAGGAGCACATAGGCCATGTTCATCAGGTCCTTCAGCTTCTCCTAGATAATCACCTTTATGTCAAATTGGAGAAGTCAAATTTCCATACCTCAATGGTGTCCTTCCTAGGATTTACAGGTTGGCCACGTCCAACCTCACTCCGGGAGGTCCAGCATTTCTTGGGCTTCGCAAATTTCTTTCGAAAATTTGTAAGAAATTACTGCGCGATAGCGGCCCCCCTAACTGCACTGACCCGGAAAATCCCCGGCCCATTTCGATGGCCACCATATGCCCAGCAGGCATTTGATACCCTCCGGGACCAGTTGACGGCGCCACCAGTCCTCCAACTCCCTGACCCGGAGTCCTTTATAGTGGAGGTAGATGCCTCTGAAGTGGGGGTTGGAGCAGTGCTCTCCCTCCCAAACTTCACCCCTGTGCCTACTTTTCTGGTCAGCTAACCCCCGCTGAACGTAATTACCCAGTGTGGGATCGAGAACTGTTGGCAGTGAAGTTGGCACTCGAGGAGTGGAGACACTGGCTAGAGGGAGCCAAACACCCATTTCTAGTCTGGACAGACCACAAGAACCTGGCTTATGTTCAGCAGGCAAAGCGTCTCAATGCCCGGCAAGCCCGCTGGTCACTTTTCTTTGAACGCTTTGACTGTACATTGACTTATAGGCCAGGTTCCACAAATGCCAAGCCAGATGCTCTCTCACGGCTATGGTCCAGGGAGTGTCGTGGCAGCCCTGACCTGGCCCATTGAGACACAAGTAAAGGAAGCCCTCCAACGGAACCCAGGACCTGGGGGCAATCCACCAGGCCAGTTACTCATCCTGCTGGAGCTACGCAGGAAACTGCTATCATGGGGGCATGCATCCCTGCAGGGGGCATGCAGAACCCTGGAGTTTTCACAACACAGGATTTGGTGGCCAGTTTTGGAGGGGTCTGTCCGAGAGTTCGTGGCAGCGTGTGAAATGTGCGCTCGCAGCAAGACCCCCCGGGGCCGTACCCCTGGGCTATTGCGACCTCTTCTAGTCCCCTCGCGTCCTTGGTCACACATCGCCCTAGATTTTGTAACAGGGTTGCCGCCGTCCAAGAAGAATACCGTCATCCTGGTGCACTATTTTGAGAAGCACTGGATTAGGGGAAACAAGGCACGGTGGCTTAGTGGTTAGCACGTTCGCCTCTCAGCACTAGGGATTCCCGGTTCTAATCCCCATCTGGGTGGAGTTTCCATGTTCTCCCCGTGTCTGCGTGGGTTTCCTCCGGGTTCTCCAGTTTCCTCCCACAGTCCAAAAACATGGATCAAGTCAATTGAATTCTCAAAAATTGCCCCAAATAGAGTGTGTATGTGTGAGTGAGTGTGTGCCCAGCGATGGATTGGCGCCCTGTCCTGGGTGTATCTGCCCAGTGCCCGAGACGTTCTCCCCTGGATGGGCATGGGGAACCCCACCGCGAACCTAATAGAGGATAAAGCGGGAGATAATGAATGAATGAATGAATGAATGAATGAATGAATGGATTAGGGGATAACAGGAGACGTGTGTGCGGCACTCGGTGACGTCACACCGTTTCGTTTCGGTTCGGGTTGCGCTGCGGTCGCGGAAGCAGTGTTTTCGTAAACTGCTCTCTTGGTTCGTTTATTTCTTTTTAGCAGTGTTTTTAAACTGCTCTTTTGATTTGTTCAGTTTGGGGGGTTCACGCGAATTGCGCGCCTCGCTTTGTCACTGAGGCTTTTTAGTTTCGTTTCCTTTCTTTTGTCCGGCTGCCAGAGGGCTATACTGCCAGACGCGCCCACCTCTCTCACAGCCTGTTGTCCGCCGGTTCGAACCGCGCTCTTCACTGTCAGTATTAAATCCTCAGCGTGCCTCGGAATAACGTTAAGTGGCAGTCTATATATATATACTCTCTCTCTCTCTCTCTCTCTCTCTCTCTCTCTCTCTCTCTCTATATATATATATATATATATATATTCATTCATTCATTATCTCCCGCTTTATCCTCTATTAGGGTCGCGGTGGGGTTCCCCATGCCCATCCAGGGGAAAACGTCTCGGGCGCTGGGCAGATAGACCCAGGACAGGGCGCCAATCCATCGCTGGGCACACACTCACTCACTCAAACACACTCTATATGGGGCAATTTTTTTTGAGAATTCAAATGACTTGATCCATGTTTTTGGACTGTGGGAGGAAACCGGAGAACCCGGAGGAAACCCACGCAGACACGGGGAGAACATGGAAACTCCACCCAGATGGGGATTCGAACCGGGAATCCCTAGCGCTGAGAGGCGAACGTGCTAACCACTAAGCCACCGTGCCGCCTATATATATATATATACACATATATTCCCCGTTTTAGTGCCACCTGTTGCTTACGTCATTCGCCCCTGTATATTGGCTTCTACCATTCCCCCCTCGTAACAATGTATGTGTGTGTATGTAAATGCATATAATGTTAATATACAGTACATTGAACATTTTTTTAATTAATCTACTATTTACTTTTCTTTAGGATCAAAAGAACACAGTCTAATGGTCTACATGGTTATGACCTAGAACCCACCAGGTTTAAAAGAGGCGGTTTTAGAGCCACAGCTGGACCCAGACTGGCGCGAACTCCAGATTCAGGTAGCGCAGTCCGGTAAGTTCACTTTGTGCATACAATCATAATCAGCGTTGGAATCATAACTACTAACTTAATGTCAGTATTTTACCTTTACCCTAATTTAAAATACTAACTTGTTAAAACTTCTGTAATCTTAATTTTGGACAATAAAATTACCATAATCTCAACAATTGGTTTGTTAAAACTACTGTAATCATCACTACTGACAATAAAATTTCCATAATCTCAACTACTAATTTGTTAAAACTACTGTAATCTTCATCACGGACATTTACATGTCCATAATCTCAACAAGTGACTACTAGTGTAATCTACACGATTGACAATAAAATAACTGATCTTCACTACTGACAATAAAAATGCCCCAATCTTAACTACTGATTTGTTAAAATTATTGTAATCTTCATCACTCATTTCTGTAATTTTTTCCTTATTACAAATATAATTTGACTTACCATTGACTTCTCAGGGACTTGACTGTGCCCTTCTCTCAGTGGACGACAGAGCAGGTATGTGGTTGGCTGGAGGACTATGGGCTGGGTCCGTACGTTAATCTGACTCGTCAGTGGGTGACCAACGGACAGACACTCCTCTCTGCCACGCCACAGGATTTCGAAAAGGTTTGTTTGTGTTTCACTTGGGATTAACACAGAATTAAGACAGAAGGAGCTGGACTATGATGTGTGAAGTGTCACTCGATGGAGTTTTAGAGTATTTTGGTTTCCATTTGTTTCAGGAGATGGGAATTAAACATCCTTTACACAGAAAGAAACTGCAGTTGGCGTTAAAATCACTGAACAACAAAATGATGGATAAATCCTCTGAGCTCGATCACATCTGGGTCACACGTAGGTTGTTTAAATGTGAATTTTGAGTTACACGTCCATTTGATCAGCTTCACTTACCATAAAGATACAATTTGTGGTTGTGCAATTAAATTCTGTAGTTCTGGCTGGGGCGGCATGGTGGCTTAGTGGTTAGCATGTTCGCCTTTCAGCACTAGGGAATCCTTCTTCGAATCCCAATCTGGGTGGAGTTTCCGTTCTCCCCGCGTCCACGTGGCTTTCCTCTGGGTTTTCCGGTTGCCTCCCACAGGACAACACGTGGATCAAGGTCAATTGAATCCTCCAAATTGCCCCATATACAGTAGAGTGTGTTTGTGTGTGTGTCCAGCAATAGATTGGCACTCTGTCCTGGGTGTATCTGCCCAGCGCCCAAAACATTCACATGGGGAACCCCCCGCGACCCTAGTACAGGATAAAGCGGGAGGTAATGGATGAAATATATATATATACAGTAATATACTCAGCATGGTGGCTTAGTGCTGGTGGCTTAGTGCTTATCACGATCTGGGTTAAGTTGTTATGTTCTCCCCGTGTCCGCGTGGGTTTCCTCCGGGTTCTCCGGTTTCCTCCCACAAAAACATGGATCAATGTCAATTAAATTCTCCAAATTGCCCCATATAGAGTGTGTGTGTGTCTGTGTGAGTGAGTGTGTGCCCAGTGATATATTGGCGTCCTGTCCTGGGTGTATCTGCACAGCGCCTGAAACGTTCTCCCCTGGATGGGCAGGGGGAACACCCCTGCAACTCTAGTACAGAATAAAGCAGAAGATAATGGATGAATGGATGGATATATCACAACATGTTATTTATTTGGAACCATTGGGACTGTGTTTCCGATGGCAGGTTGGTTGGACGACATCGGATTACCTCAGTACAAAGACCAGTTTCATGAGAGCAGAGTCGACGGTCGGATGCTGCAGTATTTGACGGTGGTACGGTAGAACCGAGGCACCCTAAAAATACCTTGGCCATCGTTTTACTTCACTTACATGCCTTAAAACATTCCTTTTATTTCCCAGAATGACCTTCTGTTCCTAAAAGTCACCAGTCAGCTACATCATCTCAGTATTAAATGTGCCATTCATGTTCTCCACGCTAACAAGTTCGACCCGCACTGCCTGAGGCGCAGGCCAGCAAATGAGGTATGTGGTACATGGCATGTGATACCACTAAAAAGGTTGTGAAAAGCCAGAAAGGAATAAATAAATATGGTTTTCGATGTCCTACAGAATAGATCCTCTCCTCATGAGGTGGTACAGTGGTCTAATCACCGCGTGATGGAGTGGTTGCGTGCTGTAGACCTGGCTGAATACGCTCCAAATCTCCGAGGTAGTGGAGTCCATGGAGGTCTAGTGGTAAGTTATTACAGTCAAGATAGAGGCTAACACCTAGGATGCTTCATGAGTCCCTTTAGGGGTTGCACTGTGGTTTAGTGGTTAACATGTTGGCTTCTCAGCGCTGGGGATCCAGGTTCGAATCCCAATCTGGGAGGAGTTTCCATGTTTTCCCCGTGTCTACCTGGGTTTCCCCGGGTTCTTTGACTTCCTCCCACAGAAAACATGGATTAATAAAGTAAATTGAATGCACAAGTGGGCGGCACGGTGGCTTAGTGATTAGCATGTTCTCCTTTCAGTGCTAGGGATTCCTGATTTGAATCCCAATCTGGGTGGAGTTTCCATGTTCTCCCCGTGTCCGCGTGGGTTTTCTCCGGGTTCTCCGGTTTCCTCCCACAGCCCAAAAACATGGATCAAGGTCAATTGAATTCTCCAAATTGCCCCATATAGAGTGTGTGTGAGTGAGTGAGTGTGTGCCCAGACATAGTTTTGCGCCCTGTCTTGCGCCCTAGCACCCAAAACGTTCTCCCCTACATGGGCATGGGGAACCCCCCCGCGACCCCAGTAGATAATAAAGCAGAAGATAATGGATGGATGGATGGATGGATAGATGCACAGGTAAATTGACCCCCGCTCTCTCCCACAGTCCAAAAACATGAATCAAGGTAAATGGAATGCTTGAAACCCATATCGAGTGTGTTTGTATGTTTGTGTGAGTGAGTGTGTGCCCAGCAATAGACTGGCGTCCTGTTCTGGGTGTATCTGCCTAGCAACCGAAATGTTCTCCCCTGGATGGGCATGGGGAACCTCCACCCCACCATGACCCTAGTAGAGAATTGACCAGAAGATAATGAATGAATGAGGACATTCAATGTTCATGTTTAAACTGTTGTGATGTTTTAGAACTATGGAGTGATGCTATGATGGATCTTTAGTTGCGCCAGTAGGGTTGCTACCCGTCCCGTAATTTACGGAATCGTCCCATATTTGACAAATAAATGATTTGTTCCATATTTTCATATACGGCCAATAAAAAAATTAATCAAAGCACTGCTGCTTACAACCAACCCATTGGAGTCAGTCTCTTGGTGGTCATGGCCCAGAGAAACCGTGGTGGTCGACCCTACACAGGTTACGACTTCTTTTCCTAAATCCCTCCCATGACCCCAAAAATGCTTAGAGCCATCATGTGAATTTGCCCCATTGTGGGACCAATAAAAGGTTATCTTACCTGATTATCACATCTTATGTTTATTTATTTAGATCCTGGAGCCCCGTTTCAATTCCGAGACGTTGGCCATGCTCCTCAATATCCCACCCCAGAAGACTCTCCTCAGACGCCATTTAACCACCATGTTTAACACCCTGGTGGGACCACAGGCTCAGCAGGAGAAACGAGAGTACGCCAACGCCAGTGGCCACACACCGCTCACCACCACCGCCAAAGTCCGGGTATGACATCACTGCCATTAGACATGCTGTTTGTGTTCTGATGAATGACAAACACTTACTGTTGTATTTCTTGTGTTGAAGCCAAAGAAACTTGGATTCACCAACTTCAGCCACCTGAGAAAACGGAGGCCTGACGAGTCAGCCGATTATATCTGTCCTGTCGGCGTGGGACAGTCCCCTGTTCTCAGCTGTCCGGCCCCTCAGACACAGCCGTGCTTCACCAGCTTTAGTCCAAGCATGGACAGGGAGTTGGGCAAACTGGACCAGAATGGAATCAAATGATAATCTGATGAATATCAATATCCAGACACTCTCTTCCTGTGCTGACAGCAGCAATGTCCGAATGTTACCGAATTGTGGACAGACATTTTCACTTATGCAATATAATGTCATTCACCCGGTACAAAATATTAAACATTATTATATAGCTTGTGTTTAAATACTGCATTTTTAAAAGGCTGGTGAATAAATAAATTTAATTTCCTCTCATCTCATCATCTTCTGCTTATTCCTCTACTAGGGTCACGGTGGGGCCCATCCAGGGTGGGACGTTTTAAGCTCTGGACAGATAGACTCAGGAGTCCATCATTAGATCTAATTAATTAAGAGGTTGTTAAGGAGTTGTGATGTCACAGGGTCCATCAACAATAGAACAACAGAGAAACCACAAGAAACATTAGTATCTTCCGCTTTATCCTCAACAGGGTTGTCAGGTGGTTCCTCATGCCCATCCAAGGGAGAACGTTTCGGGTGCTGGACAGACACACCCAGACCAGGGTGCCAATTCATTGACTGGCACACACTCACACACACACACACTCTATATGGCGCAATTTACATAGGGATATTATAGGGTGGGCGGCTAAGTGATTAGCACATTCGCCTCTCAGGACATTCGCGCTGGGGATTCCCGGTTAGAATCCCAATCTGCATGGTTCATGTCATGGTCCACTGTCCAAAAACAGTCCAAAAACATGGAGCAAGGTCAATTGAATTGCCCCATATAGAGTGTGTTTGTGTGTGTCTGTGTGAGTGAGTGATAGATTGGCGTCATTAGCGGAAGCTAATGGATGAAAGGATGGATAGATTAGGGCAGCCAAGTCACCTTGAATCCATGTTTTTGGACTGTGGGTGTAAACCAGAGAACCCAGAAAAAACCCACAGCGAGACAGGGAGAACATAGGAATTACACCCGGATCAGGATTTGAACCAGAATCTCCAGTGCCGAAAGGCGGTTGTGCTGCCCATAACACCACCATGCCTACCCAAAGTTAAATGTTAAAATGTTATTCATTCATTATCTTCTGCTTAATCCTGAAATGGGAGAGGGGGGTTCTCCATGTCCATCCAGGAGATAACATTTCAGGTGCTGGGTGGATACCTTGAATTCATGTATTGGGACTGTGGGAGGAAAACCGCAGAACACACATTGAGCAACATGGAACATGGCAATTCCACCTGGATTTGAAACCCCAGTGCTCCCCACTATGCCACTATGCTGCCCCAAAAAAATAATTTCAATATTAAAAATTGTACTCGGTTATTGGCAAACTTTTTTTCCCTGTTTCCTACAATCAGAACACTGGGATAGGCTCCAGCATCCTCCTAATCAGCGTAAAGGGGGATCTATTAGAAACTCTCAGTGAAATCATTCTTCATATTTGACTAGCGATTGTGAAGGGGAATAGTTGCAACATGAGCAATGCTGCCATCTGCTGGTGGATAACTGATAAACGTCCTTAAAAACATACAATTCATGTTTTTTATGCTTAAAATTGATTTCCAACTTTCACTCAGTCACGTTGCAAGTTTTAGATTATTGATATAGTGCTTTTAACAATATCTCATCACCTTTACGCAGCTTCACAATCCTCTAATAACTGAACCCCTAAAGACGTTGTACGGTGTACTTGGTCTGCTGAACAACAGCTGGATGAGCTGTTTTTAAATACCAATTAATTAACTAAGTAGTGGTAATTCTTTTATTTTGTTTTCTGTGGATAAATGGCCAATTTTGTACTAAATTTTATACTTCACAAGCAGAATTAATTTAGGATAAAGTCATTTTAAAAATACAAATATATTTTTATATATTGTTTGTTTTTATTTTTTTTACTGATTTATTATAATATTAAATCATTTTTAGATGTAAAAATACATAGTGTAACTTGAAAACTGCAATAAAATGTGTATTTTTGTAAGTCACGTGAACTAATTTGTAGGCTTATAGTGCCTCTATATTACAGTATAGACCCCAATGGCTGAGATCTTGCATGGAGCCCCTGATCCATGGAAGCTAGCAGTGGTCTTGAAGGTCTTCCATTTTCTGATCATTGCTCCCACAGTTGATTTCTTCACACCAAGCTGCTTGACTATTGCAGATTCAGTCTTCCCAGCCTGATGCAGGCCTACAATTTGGTTTCTGGTGTCGTTCGACAGCTCTTTGGTCTTCACCATAGTGGAGTTGGAGTGGGACTGTTTGAGGTTGTGGGTAGGTGTCTTTTATACTGTTAACCAGTTCTAAGAGGTGCCATTAATACAGGTAACAGGTCTGTTACAGGTCTCTGACAGCCTGACATCTTGCTTGTTTGTAGGTGACCAAATAGCACCATTTTCCACCATTATTTGCAAACAAATTCTTTAAGAAATCAGACAACGTGACTTTCAAAAAAAGTTTTATGTTGAGGTCTACCTGTGATGTCATTTACAGGCCTCTCTCATCTTTTCAAGTGGGAGAACTTAAAACGTGTAATTGGTGACTGACTAAATACTTATTTTCCCCACTTGTAGTTCTACAGTTACAGGTTGAAGTCCATTTCTTTGGGTACTTTAAAGAACCCTTAAATCTGTAGTGATAGTGATATATGGGGCAATTATAAGCAGTCTATTTATATTTGAAACCGTGTTTTTGGACTGTGGAAGGAAACCGGGGAAGGAAGGAAACCCAGGCCTCACACCATGAACATGAAACATGAAGCAAGAATTTCTGGTGACGGTGGCAGAGAACAGGACTAGGGACAAAATGATGGACGTTATGGATGATGCCAGTCACCCTCTGCACAGCGTCATCACCAACCAGAGGAGTTAGTTTAGTGAGTTTAGTTAGTTTTAACAGACTTAAAAACTCTTTTGTCCCTCACTAGGGGGGAGTCCATAACATAATAATTATGGGTGGCCTAGTGGTGGTCTGCTTCTCAGCCCTGGGGATTCCAGGTTCAAATCCCAATTTGGGTGGGAGTTTCCATGTTCTCCCTGTGTCCCTGTGGGTTTCCTTAAGGTTCTCCAGTTTCCTCCCACAGTCCAAAAACAAGGATTTAATGTAAATTGAATGCTCCAAATTGCCCCTATATATTGTTTCTCTATGTAAGTGAGTGTGCCTAGTAATAGATTGGCACCCTGTCCTGGGTGTATCTGCCCAGCGCCTGAAACGTTCTCCCCTGGATGGGCATTGGGAACCCCCCCCCCACTTCCCCCGTGACCCTAGTAGATGATTAAGGGGGTATATAATGAATGAAACAATGAATGAACATGTTGAATGTAACTAAAAACAACTTTTTGAGTGTTGTTTGTGCACGTGTAGCAATAGTTGGCCAGCAGGAGGCACTATAAGCCTACAAATTAGTTCACGTGACTTACAAAAATACACATTTTATTGCAGTTTTCAAGTTACACTATGTATTTTTACATCTAAAAATGATTTGATATTATAATAAATCAGTAAAAAAAATAGTTAGAAACAAACAATATATAAAAATATATTTGTATTTTTAAAATGACTTTATCCTAAATTAATTCTGCTTGTGAAGTATAAAATTTAGTACAAAATTCGCCATTTATCCACAGAAAACAAAATAAAAGAATTACCACTAATTAGTTAATTAATTGGTATTTAAAAATATATATATAACAAAGTGTTGTCATCAACGATGAACAATTGTGCAAAGATTCAGCTTAATCGGATAACGGGAACTGGGTGAAATAACATTTGCAAGCTTTTTACCAGACACACAGACAAAAAGATGAAGCTAATATAAAGCACGTTCGCCTCTCAGCGCTAGGGATTCCTGGTTGGAATCCCCATCTGGGTGGAGTTTGCATGATCTTCCCGCGTCCGGTTGAGGTTCCTCCGGGTTCTCTGGTTTCCTCCCACAGTCCGAAAACATGGATCAAGTCAATTGAGTTCTCCAAATTGCCCCATATATAGTGTGTCTGTGTGAGTGAGTGTGTGCCCAGCGATAGATTGGCGCCCTGTCCTGGGTGAATCTGCCCAGAGCCCGAAACGTTGTCCCATGGATGGGCATGGGGAACACCCCCCCCCCCCCCTCGACCCCAATATAGGATAAAGCGGAAGATAAGGATGAATTAATAAATTGCAGACAAGTTTGCTACTAATTGTCAGCATGTGTACTTGTACTTACGGTTAAGAAAATACACAGTTATCATTATACATTTATTCGGTTTAAACGGTCATTTTAAATAGTAATTTATTTTATTTATGTCTAATTATGGACTGTTAGTGGGTAAACTGACGGACGGACTGTTTATATTGTAGGGTATTGGACCTCGTTTGACAATTAAAACAGTAAATCGTGCTTTTAGTTCGTTTTGCTAAAATGTTCCTTTAAGTTCTACCTGTCACAAACTGGCTATCGACATTTATTAGACTGTTTTATTTATTTGTTTCTTAAACGATATGTTATGTCAGTGTGTATGCGTGTAGGTTACACGATAATTTATGACGCAAAATCGACACTTAAATACTTAAAGTTTTTTTGTGCCTTCATCTGGATCAAAACAAACAGAGACAAACGGATGAGATGAGAAGAACATGTTAAACTTCACAACGAGATCAGCATCTCTGCGTCTGCAGGGTTTGCACTGCGTTTTATACCAGGTAGCGTACTGTTTAAGATTTGTTATGGTCCATTTATTTAGATTATGAAAAAGGATATATATATATATATATATATATATATATATATATATATATATATATATATATATATATATATATATATATATATCCATCCATCCATCCATCCATTATCTTCCGCTTTATACTATATTACAGTTGTGGGGGGTTTCCCCATGCCCATACAGGGGAGAACGTTTCGGGTGCTAAACAGATACACCCAGGACAGGGCACCAATCTATCGCTGGGCGGTGTATATATATATATATATATATATATATATATATATATATATATATATATATATAGAGAGAGAGAGAGAGAGAGAGAGAGAGAGAGAGAGAGAGAGAGAAATTTTTAAATATGTATACCTGGATATATATTTATATAGATTGGATTTATATTTATTATTATGAGCATTGAATCAACCTTCCTGTCACAAACCAGTTGTCTAGAGTCGGCTATCTAGAGTCCAGGTCCAGGACACAGGGTAGCATACAGCATCAAGGGTTATAATAAGGGTTAAGGGGCTTGCTCAAGTAACTTTTAATTGTTCCTGGGATTCAAAGCCACAACCTACAAATTAATAGCCTGATATCAATCTGAAGTTAAGGAGTTCAAATCCCAGGTTCACTAAAGTTACCAATGTAGGTCCTTGTGTGGGTCCCCTTAATCCTTATTGCTCCAGGGGGTGTATCATGGCAGATCCCGTGATCTGACCCTAACCAGCGAATTGGGATACTTGTGGGTCACTCTGGATAAAATCGTCTGCTAAATAACCTGATGTATTGTTTCTCATTACCGCTTATAGATTCATGTCATGTTTGTTTCGGGTTCCATTCATCCCCCTACCATTACCACCTCTACCACTTGTCTGTCAGCTAAACCCCCTCCTGGTTTTCCTTCCACTTACACCTTATAAAGAATAGGCAGCACCTCTCCCCCCATCTAATTTCAATAATGTGTTCTGATGCCCATTTGCTGGCGTTTTAATAGCTTTTATTTATGCTAGCCATTCTCATAAAGAGACTGCCCAAAGTTGCATTGCACTGAAAACTGAGGCGATGAATGACAGTACAATTTGCCGTATGATATCTATTGTTTTAATTAAGCGAATGCGACTGTGACAGTTATTGGTTGTGAAATTGTTAATGGCCTCTGAAAGCACAAAGGAAGTCGAACTAAAATACCTATGCCGCGTTTCGGTCAATAATTTATAGTCGCCTTGCTAATGATTATATACTATTATTCTTTTTTTTTTTTTTGGTTTCCTCGCAGAGGTGTTGCGCCACGGTTGACGTATTATGTTCGTAATAAAATAAAATGGGTTTTCTGGTGCCAGAGCTGCACTCCTGTGGACAGGAAATCACACTGGAGCGTATTTAACATGAATGATATGCTGATTTTACATGATGTCTTAAATGCAAAGTTGCATCGGATGAAGGAAATCGATGTTAGGAAATATTTGCAGTATGTGGGATAAGCAAAAACAGGGTCCAGAGTTGGTGTCATCACAGTTTACATTCAAATAGGAAATGAGGATATGCATTTCGACATCAGTGTTGGATAAGAGGCTCCGCCTTCCTGTCTAAAACCAGTCTAGATTCGGAGCCTAGAGTCGGAGTCTAGAGTCGGGGTCTAGAGTCGGGGTCTAGTATCGGTGTCCAGAGTCGGGGTCATTAGTGTTGTTTACAGTCAAATGGGAAATGCATTTGTGACATCTTTATGAGACAGAAAGGTTAAGCCTCTGATCCAAAACCAGCATAGAGTCATATGTCCAAAGTCAGGGTCATCAGTGTTGTTCACAATCAATTGGTAAATGATTATATGCATTATGACATCAGTATTGGATCACAGGCGCCGCCCTGCTGTCTCAAACTGGCGTAGAGTCGGGGGTCCAGAGACGGGATCCAGAACCGGTGAACAGAGTCAGTGTCATCTATGTTGTTAACAATCAAACAGGAAATGATGATGTGCATTGTGACATCAGTATTGGATCAGAGGCTCCGCCCTGCTGTCTCAAACCGATCCAGAGTCGGGGTCTAGAATCAGTGTACAGAGTCAGTGTCATCCATGTTGTTTACACTCAAACAGGAAATGATGATGTGCATTTTGACATCCAGAGTCGGGGTCATCGGTGTTATTTGCAATCAATCGGTAAAAGATTATATGCATTATGACATCAGCAATGGATCAGAGGCTCCGCCCTGCTGTCTCAAACCGATCCTGAGTTGGGGGTCCAGAATCGGTGGTCCAGATTCGGGGTCATCAGTGTTGTTTGCATTCAACCTAGAAATGATGATGTGCATTGTGGCCTCAGCATTGGATCAGAGGCTCCCTCTTGCTTTCTCAACCTGTGTAAAGCCATTGTCCGGATGTCCAGAGTCAGTGTCCAGAGTCGGTATCCAGAGTCGGTGTCCAGAGTCGGGGTCCATTGTTGGGGTCTAGAGTCTGGGTTTAGAATCGGTGTCATCAGTGATGTTTACAATCAAATGGGAAATAATGATGTAAATTGTGACATCAGCATTGCAACAGAGGCTCTGTCTTTCTGTCTCAAACTGGTGTAAAGCCATTGTCCAGAGTTGGTGTACAGAGTCTGGGTTTAGAATCGGTGTCATCAATGTTGTTTACAATCAAACTAGAAATGATGATGTGCATTGTGGCCTCAGCATTGGACCAGAGGCTCCACCTTGCTTTCTCAAACCTGCGTAAAGCCATTGTCCAGATGTCCAGAGTCGGTGTCCAGAGTCTGGGTCATCAGTGTTGTTTACATTTAAAATTATAATGATGTGCATTGTGACATCAGCATTGGATCAGCGATTTCTGTCTCAACGTGGCGTTCTGTGCCGCTCCCAAAGTCGTAGATGATGATGATGATGATGATGATGATAATTAAGACACAAAATCCTCATTAAATATGTAACTGTGGGTACAAGTTCCACCTGTTTATTAAGTTGCTCTCCTTTACGCTGTTCTGCGATGGTTGGGTTTTGTTCTCAGCTGTCACAGATCCACTCACACCAGTGCAACACCCACCACAATGTCACTGTCCCTGCAGTGCCAAGATTGAGCCACCACCCGAATAATACCAGCCCTGTGATGGTCCTTACCATTGGACATTAGAGAATGGCAACATCTATTATCTATATGATAAGTGTAGATGATGAGTGGATTAAAAGTGTGGCAACAAGGAGGAGGATATTTGATATTGTGATTATATTTTATATTTAATTTTATTTTATTTTAACATATTAATCCTGACTCGTAAATACGAAGCCACCAGCTGGCACGTTTAGGAACCATATTCACAGTGCAGGTGGATAAGTGCATCAGACAGGGAATCTGGCGATGCAGCAAGGCCGCGATCTGTCTCCCTCGCTGTTAGTGCAGCCTGACAGCCATGCCAAAATGATGACACCCCGCTGCCAGCATAGCTGAGGCTGTGAAAGGCAATATGAGCGCTCCATCAGGAAGAGCAGTCACATGTCGCTGCGTGGACCCTTCCAGTCAGTCTGACACCTCTGCCTGCTTCTCCTCACAAAACCATCCTGATTGGAAATGATTTAAAGGGCTCTAGGGGTCCTGCTCTACACGGCCTAACACTTTTTCACTTTCACTTTGATTTCTAAGGCTGTGTTTATAGGTTGAGGTTTCTCCTCATAGAACTGCATTTATTACTATCCATCCATTATCTTCTGCTTTATCCTTTAATAGGGTCACAGGGAGTTCCCCATTCCCATGCAGGGGAGAACATTTCTGGCACTGGGTAGATACACCCAGGACAGGGCGTCAATCTATCACTGCACACACTCACGCACACAAACACACTCTATATGGGGCAGTTTTGATAATTCAATTTACCTTGATCCATGTTTTTGGACTATGGGAGGAAACCGGAAAACACTCAAGGTCCATCCATCCATCTATTCATTATCTTTCACTTAATCCTCTACTAGGCTCGTGGGGGGGGTTCCATATGCCCATCAGGGGCAGAACGTTTTGGGCGCTGGGCAGATACACCCGATCTATCACTGGGCACACATTCACGGACACAGACACACACAAACACGCTCTATGTGGGGCAATTTGGAGAATTTAATCGACCTTGATCCATGTTTTTTGGAAAGTGGGAGGAAACTGGAGAACCTGGAGGAAACTCACGTGAACATGGGGAGAACATGGAAACTCCACCCAGATTGGGATTCTAACTGGTATTGGGATTCGAACTGTTCCACACTTATGTGACAGGCTTGTTTTCTTTAGTGTCTTTAGTACATTTGCTACGGATTTTCTAAGTCCATCCATCATCTTCCTCTTGTCCCGGGTCCGGGTCGCAGGGGCAGCAACCTAAGCGGAGAGACCCAGCACTATCTTTCCCCAGCTACCTTCACAATCTCAACTGGGGAATTCCAAGGTGTTCCCAGACCAGCTACTACCTTGGCGTAGCAATTTCTGGGGAGCAATTGGGTGTTGGTGCCTTTCTTAAGGGCACTTGAGCCATAGCACTTGCTGAGACCAGGAATCGAACCAGGGACCTTCAGATCGCAGGGCTGGTTACTTAACCACAAATATGTAAAGGTATTGTACATATGTCGCCTCCTACAACTGTCCTCCCCATTTTCTCCAATGAATCGTCCAATTGTACGGCTACAGACCTGAAGCCGGTGGCCCATATCCCACAGAGTCAAGTATCCAGCAGTCTGCTTTCAACTGCGTTAGCGGCACCTCACTTGATTAAAGTCGGCCTCGCAGAGTAAACATTGGTTGAGGAAGCAGCCCAGCTCTTCACCTTACGCTGGCCTTCCGTGAGGCGCATTCATGAGCACTTCAGATGTCTCACTTCCCACCTCCCGCTCAGAAAAAGCGGCCTTGGCAGGAGCCGCAGCTGTGGCAGCAGCCTGGAGAAAAGGGCCTTTATCCCGAGTGCCAGGCTGCGAGTCTCAGCGGGCTCTCTGGGCGCTGACTTGGCCGCCGTCACCCGGCCAGGTGGTTTAGGTCAGGCCCGGTCAGAGAACAGACTCTGTTTTGATGACCTCTCACCCATGTTTATGCAGCTGGGGCATGGCATACATCCTTCCCTGGTAGTCGTTAAGGGAGGCGCATGGGGTAACAAGTTCAGAAATCATTTGGAGCAGGGACTTATTGATGGATGATGTAATGATGGTCTGCTTGTCATATAAGAACCTTCTGGCCCATTTAACATGAACCGACATGTGTATCTGAATGCTGTTATATTTCCAACATGGTCGCTTGGTTGTGAATGAGATTTGTTGAAACTGTATACCTGGCTGAGGTGGTGCTGGTGCTCTCTCAAGGCCAGTACCTTCTGCTGTCCTGATCTTCAAGGTTCCCTATGGATGAACCACTTGGGTCCTGGGAAAGATGTTCCTTAAGCGTGAGCCATAGAAGTATGAGAGGTGGATTAGACGCCTTGTCGAGTGTAATTGGTGATGTGCTGGTAATACCATCCATGGTATATCACCCGGCCAGGTTGTTTAGGTCGTTATGACCTCTCACCCATGTTTATGCAGCTGGGGCATGGCATACGTCCTTCCCTGGTAGTCATTAAGGGAGGCGCTTGGGGTAACAAGTTCAGGAACCGTTTGGATTCCAAACGTAATAAGAATAAGAACATTGGCATGCTGGCTGGTTGTCCTTCCAACATGGTTGCTTGGTTGAAACTGTATACCTGGCTGAGGCGGTGCTGGTGCTCTCTCAAGGTTGCTACCTTCTGGTGTCATGATCTTTAAGGTTCCGTATGGATGAACAACTTGGGTCCAGGGAAAGATGTTCCTTAAGAGTGAGCCATACAAGAATGAAAGGTGGATTAGACGCCTTGTTAGGTGTAATTGATGATGTGCTGGTAATACCATCCATGGTACGAACCAACATGTATACAGTAATAAGAAGATCTGGATGCTGTTTGGTCTTTCCAAATTGGTTGAAACTGTATGCCTGGCTCAGGTGGTGCTGGTGCTCTCTCAAGGCCGGTATCTTCTGGTGTCCTGAAATTTAAGGTTCCCTACGGATGAACCAATTGGGTCCAGGGAAAGATGTTCCTTGAAGGTGAGTATTACAAGAATGACAGATTGATTAGATGGCTTTTCGGGTGTACTTGGTGGGGGAATTGTGGGAATACATGGTATATCGCCAACCACGCTGGTGATATTCGGGTGGTGGATCATTCTCTGCACTGCAGTTAGACCCATCTTCTATATTGCTCCACCGTGTAGCCCTAAGGAGTTTATGTTGCTGGTGACTTAAATTGGTGACCCACCGCCACCACATTAGTGTCATTGCAGTTGTAGTATAATTCAAACGCATGAGGCAATTATCTTGATTTGTTTTTCCTCCTCTTATTTAATTAACACCCTTATACTGGATGAAGATGACAGTCGAGTGACCAAAACGAACGTATATAGTTGATCTACTCTGACACACGTCATCGAATGCAACTGGCCCTTCGTGTCCTATCAGAACACCTGTCTTCTCTTCAGGCCAAACATAAAGCAAGCAATGCCTAACCAGATTAGAGTTCAGAAAGACGAGCAACACTGTCAAAGCCAAACAACAGCACGTGCTCAGCAGTTAATGACCATGCAGTTCAACAAGAAAGTAAAATGAAGGACACACAGAACATTGACAAGGACGGAGTATTGATTCAGGTTACTGCGTCTGTGACTAAAGCCGGAATAGGAGAACACTGAAGCTCACGACGTTGTTACAGAGTTGTGATGTCACCGGACGTTGCATGCTCGTGCATGTGGACGTTTCGGACGAAACCATGCGAGACTGAATCCACAAGGGACATTGGTATCCTCGCTTGATCATCTACTAGGGTCCCGAGGGGAGAATGTTAGGGCACTGGGCAGATGCACCCAGGACGGGGTGACAATCCAATGCTGGGCCCACTCACTAACACAAACTCTTTATGGAGCAATTTAGATAGAGGCCATTACGACCAGCCAGTTCACTTTGAATCCATGTTTTTGGATTGTGGGAGGAAACCGGAGAACCTGGAGAACGGTGAGAATATGGAAACTTCACCCAGATTGGGATTCAAACCTGGATTCCCAGTGGTGAGAGATGGACGTGCAAACCTAAACCTAAATAAACATGATGAATATAAAACCCTCAGGGCATGTGGACATCCCACATACCACAGAGGGTTCTAACGAGACCTCGGATGCACACAAGACACATACCTTCAGTTCTGTTCTGTTTAATATCATTTGAACACCATACAACACTTTTGAAGTTGCAATCTGAGCTCTGTGTGACTCGTTGTCTGCTGTGACGCGACTCAGAGACGACACATAAAAGTTCTGCCTTCTCTTTGTATGTAATGGGAGTCACATGGGGTCATTGAGATTTAATGGCACTGTATATTCAGAGAGCTGGGTATTTTTCAGAGAGCACGGTTTTTACTCTCTTTGTCTCATGGTATCTCCACCCAGGCCTGATTGCGGTGGCAGAAATGGGGGCAATGAGCTGAAGCAAAATATTCGTTTAGCTTGATGGGAAACGAGGACTGTATTCCCATCAGCGCCAGCGCTAACTTCTGGAAGGCTTTTGCCCACCTGGTATATTCATATTCCTTCATCCAAAACATATGTTTGGTAGTTTGTCGTAGCATTTTATGTACAGAATGGTGAGATGACCCAACTGCATGGGACATAACACCACAGGGGGGCGATGATTAAAAGATTAAAATGATTTATTCATTCCGCTTTATCCTCTACTAGGGTAGTGGAGGGGGGGGGGGAGTTCCCCATGGCCATCCAGGTAGAACATTTTACACGTTGGGCAGATACACTCAGGACAGGGCACCAGTCTAACCCTGGGCACCCTCACTCACACAGACACACAGTCCATACAGAGCAATTTGGAGCATTCATTCATGCATCCATCCATTATCTTCTGCTTAATTCTCTACTAGGGTCAAGGAAAGGTGAGGGGTTCCCCATGCCCATCCAGGGAAGACCGTTTCGGGCGCTGTGCAGGGTGCCTATTACTGGACACACACACCCCCCCCCCCCCACACACACACACAAATACACTATATATGTGGCAATTTGGAGAATTCAATTGACCTTGATTCATGTTGTTGGGCTGTGGGAGGAAAACAAAGAACCCAGAAAAAACCCATGCAGACACGGGGAGAACATGGAAACTCCACGCAGATTGGGATTCGAACCCATTATCTCGGGTTTGGGATTCTTTTTCATTATCTCGGTTCTGTACTATCCATTGTCTTCTGCTTAATCCTCTAGTAGGGTCATGGCGAGGTTCCCCATGCCCATCAAGTGGAGAACGTTTCAGGCGCTGGGCAGATACACCCAGGACAGGGTGCCAATCCATCACTGGGTGCACAGAATATAGGAATTTAGACCTGCAATTTATCTTAAAACTACGATATTAAACTGTGAGCGAAAACCAGAGAACCCGGGGAGAACACAACTCATGAAGACGTGGACATGCCCACCACCACCCTACTGTGCTGCCCCCATGTGGTCTTCTAAGGTTCTAACCTCATGATGTTATTACGATTAAGGAGATTAAAAGTTAAAGAAGTAAAACAGGAAGAAAATGGCCTCGGAAGATTTGCTTAATTACTGCTTGATTAACCTAATTACACATGCTAATAGCATCGCTAATGAACTGTTCCATCGAGAGAGAAGGTGTGTTCATGACATGGCTAGTTGTTTTAAATCTGCTTGAAATATTTTTTTCAGTTTCATAGATAATTTATCCTTCCATCTATTATCTTCCGATTTATCCTGTACTAGGTTCGTGACGGGGGGGGGGGGGGGGGGGGGGGGGGGGGGGAGGGGGGGGGGGGGGGGGGGGGGGGGGGGGGTCAATATATAGTACTTTGAGGGTGGCAGGGTGGCTTAGTGGTTAGCACGTTCACCTCTCTGCACTAGGGATTCTCTATATGAATCCCAATCTGGGTATTTCCATCTTCTCCTCATGTTTCCTCATGTCCCCGTGTTTCCTCCAGGTTGACCTCCCACAGTCCAAAAACATGGATCAAAGGTAATATTGAATGCACTAAATTGCCCCATATAGTTGAATTCTTCAATTTTACCCCATATAGTGTGTGTCTGTGTGTGTGTGTGTGTGTGTGAGTGTGTGTCCAGTGATAGATTGGCATCCTGTCCTGGGTGTACTGTATCTGCCCAGCGCCCGAAACGTTCTCCCCTGGATGGGCATGGGAACCCCCCCGCGACCCTAGTAGAGGATAAAGCGGAAGATAATGAATGGATGAACGATGGGCATGGGGAACCCCATCCCAGCTGGTATTATTCATTGTTTATTGTATGGTTTTATAGTTGGTATTAAAACTAGATTAGAACCTCCAGATTAGAACTAACCAGAAAAAAAGGCTTGTAGTACATCTCTGTTCCAGCAAGTGGCATCTCTATCTTAGAATAGTTTGAATATTGGTTGCAGTGAAGTGTTGAATTAGTCAGTGTGTGTGTGTGTGTGTATAGACATATCTATGTGTATGTGTATGTGTGTATACTAGGGCTGCAACTAACAATTAATTTTTTATTGATTAATCTAACGATTATTTTTTGGATTTAGTCGATTGATCAAAAAAAGATATTATTGTAATGTGATCGTGTTTGGAATTAAAGTAACGTCTCCGAAATAATGCAAAATAAAAACCTTCAATGTTGAAATGTGTCTTTAATCAAACACAATGGTCTTAAGAGCTCTAGTAAAACACAAAAATACTTTTGCATTAACTGTTTTAATTTATCAAAGATCAACTCTCAGCCACAAGAGATTCAATAATTCATAAATAAATGAATGCTCCAAATTGCCCTATATAGTGTGTGTGTGTGTCTGTGTCTGTGTGAGTGAGTGTGTGCCCAGTGATAGTTTGGTGCTGTACTGTTGTACTGATTATCTGCCCTGCACCGTTTTTTTATTGGTTTCATGAGCTGGAAGTCCAAATTATGTAAAAAATAAACAAATGAATACTTGATTTTTAAAAAAAAAAATTGTGGGCCCTGTATCTTGAAAGAAATTCTGGAAATTAATCAAGTTCCGTGATATTCTAATTATTTTTGAAAGAGTCTATTCACTGGAGATCAAAATAAGAGAACAATGTACAGTATGAACACCTGATTTTTTTTTTTATATGATTTAATGTACAAAGAAATCAAAATTTGAAGTATTATTTGTAAGGGGTACGCCATGCCCTTAGTGCACAGATTCTCAATTATTTTCTGTTAAGCCCCACCTAGGAAGAAGAAAACAATTTGCCCCCCCCCCCCCCCCCCCCCCACACACACACACACGCACACTCACCTCACCCCCTACTTGACAAAATGGGGTAAAGTATTTTTACACGCCCTCTGTAGTATGATTTGTCTATAAATTTGTTATAAGTACACCTCTTTTATAACAATGTATCCTTATTAACAATAAAGAAAACAAAAAAGAAAGAGATATAGATCAACTTAGAACAGAATAATTTTATTAACTTTGATAGTTTGATACTGAAAAATGAAATTAAATAAAATCAATAAATAAAAATAAATTCAAATTCATCAGCAATATTAATTCAGGAGCACAATTTATTAAACACTTTAAACTACAAAACAAAAATGAATACAACAATTTGTGCTGTTTTTTTTTTTTTTTGACGAAGTCAGAACTAATGTCTCCAACGCGCCCGTTTTGCAGCGCACTGCTTTTCTGAAGTAGTCTTTCTTCGTCTCCACCTCAGTTACAGTGAAGTTACAGTTACGGTGAAGCCAGGCGCTACATTCGCTTTGACATTTAGTTTTCGGTTGACTTTTGTTGCTCTCATTATCTTCGTCTCTCTCTGCCTTTTCTCTCCTCATCTCTGTTAAATATTTTTCCATGTTGTATCTTGAGGGTTTGTTCAGTACACTTAATATCACTTGCTCTGTGATTTCTTGTTATGCGCCCCCCCAGGCACCGCACTGCCCCACTATTTGAGAAGCACTGCCTTAGTGGCTAGCATGTTCTCCTCTCAGCACTGGGGATTCCTGGTTCGAATCCCAATCTGAGTGGAGTTTACATGTTCTCCCCGTGTCCACGAGCGTTTCCTCTGGGTTCTCCAGTTTCTTCCCACAGTCCAAAAACATGGATCAAGGTCAATTGAATTCTCCAAATTGCCCCATATAGAATGGGGTAATTTGGAGAATATTTTTTATATATATTATATATATATATATATATATATATATATATATATATATATATATATATATTTATATATCATCTTCCGCTTTATCCTATATTAGTTCTCCAAATTACCCCCTATAGTGTGTGTTTGTGTGAGTGAGTGTGTGCCCAGCGATAGATTGGCGCCCTGTCCTGGGTGTATATCTGCCCAGCGCCCGAGACGTTCTCCCCTGGATGGGCATGGGGAACCCCACCGCGACACTAATAGAGGATAAAGCAGAACATAATGAATGAATGAATGAATGAATATATATGTGTGTATATGTATATGTGTGTGTGTGTGTGTGTGTTTGTATACAGTATATATATCAGCATGATCAGCAGCATCACACAGGATCTCGTCACTCCAAACATGAGCTGTTTGAAACCTTGCATCAATTAATGCAAACTGCATATTGTTCCACTAATGATTCTAATTAGTCGAATGATTGATTATTAGCTCCTGCAGCCATTATGACTATGCAGGCAGAGCAGTGTGCTACACACACCCCATTAATGTTCACTCCTGGAAAACAAGTGATGGACACCAGACAATTAGATTTTCTCAATTTACCATACAGATGGACTTTGTAGTTTGACAATTACAGACTGGAGTACATCTGTTCTCTTTGTTTTTGTCTGTGTGTTCTGCAGTGGCACTGATGTGCTACGGGGGTGCAAAACTGCAGCTGTAGTTTCATTTAAGTGTTTTTTTATACAGCTGCGGCAATGGGAATAAAGCCTGTTTCAGTAGGGGGACATCCTGGCCACATTGGTGCCCACCCCTCGTTACATTTTGGTTCTGAATCCCAGTATGGGCATGTTCTCCAGATGGGGTGCATGCCCTGGCCCAAGGTTTTGGCTTTATCGGAGAGTGGCCGGAGGTTCCAGCAGCTGGATGGAGCAGAAGGTGTTTGGGTGAGTCGCCCATCGCATTGAAAAACAGGGATGTGCGGAAGGCACCTGGAGATGGAGTGATGGTGACGTGCTGCTTTCGTGTGGCCATTGGCGTGAAAGGAAGAGTGAAGAGTCTACACCAGGGGTCTCAAACTCAAATTACCTGGGGGCCACTAACCAGGCTGTGTTTTCGATGAGGGGCCAGATTAAAGAATTGCAACAAAAAATCAACTATTTATATAATAACTATGTACACATATTTATTCATTCATTCATTCATTATCTCCCGCTTTATCCTCTATTAGGGTCGCGGGGGGTTCCCCATGCCCATCCAGGGGAGAACGTTTCGGGCGCTGGGCAGATACACCCAGGACAGGATGCCAATCTGTCGCTGGGCACACACTCACACACACACACACACTCTATATGGGGCAATTTGGAGAACTCAATTGACTTGATCCATGTTTTTGGACTGTGGTAGGAAACCAGAGAACCAGTTACACATATTGTAATTCAAATACACTCAGTGTTTGCTCAGTGCTTGCTACCAGAAACTTGACAGTGCTTCCTCTGACACAAATGAGCCACATTTGCTTTAAGTGAGTTTGCAGTGGACACTCTGATGATGGACTGGAGATGGGCATCGGTCAGTCTGGATCTGTGCTTGGATTTATTAAATTTTACAGTTGAGAAGAGTTTTTCACACACATATGTACTTTTTTTCCAAGCCAACTTTTCTTTTCTTTTTTGAGAGTTTCGAAAGTGACATTTTTGCTAACAAAATGTTTTTGCTGGGAATGGTGAGCGCATGCGTAGCGTAGTGCCACATCCACTTTACCTTCTGTACCTGCTATTCCCCTTCCTGCCACTGGTGGCGCTCGGAGTTCTTCTCCAGAGTTCTGATTTATCTCCTGTCCTGTTTATCTCTCTATCTTGCTGTTCGGTTGGGTTCGGTTGGCTGTTTGCGTCTGATCTTCGGTAATGCGCTCCCCTGCTACCTTCTGTTCTATGGATTATCTCTCTGGAGAGTTCGGTTTCCCGAGTGTCAGCGATCATCTTCATCGCGGCGTTACACCATCAGTACGTTTAATAGGGTTTGAGCGCTGTTTTCAATAAAACAGTTGTAGAATGTTGTGCTGTAACATGGGCACTATGCTTAAGGTATGCGTTGCGGGAGGACAAATAAAGGTGTGACACATGTGGAAAAGAGTAAAGCGATTCGGAGTTCCTATTACTATACGAGTCTGTGTCTTTCATTACCACCAGCGACACATCTACACCAGTGACTGTTATACTGTTATACTATATATATTATTTTTTAAATGCTTATTTTGTTAACCCGTGAGGGGCCGTATAAGACTGCATCCGGCCCGCGGGTCGGCACTTTGAGACCCCTGGTCGACCCCTTGGACGAATCACGATTCGTCACTCCGGAGAACGCGTTTCCACTGTTCGAGAGTGCAGTGGTGGCGTGCTTTACACCACAGCATCCGACGCTTTGCATTGCACTTGGTGATGTATGGCTTGGATGCAGCTGCTCGACCATGAAACCCATTCCATGAAGCTCTCTGCACTCTGTTCTTAAGCTCATCTGAAGGTCACATGACATTTGGAGTTCTGTAGTGATTGACTACAGAAAGTTGGCTACCTCTGACCCTGCTCCATCAGTTTATGTGGTCTATCATTTGGTGGCTGAGTTGCCAAACTCTTCCCAAACTCTTCCATTTTCCATTTTCTGACAATAATCCAGCTGACAGTTGAGTGTGGAATATTTAGGAGAAAGGAAATTTCATGACTGGATTTGTAGCACAGGTGTAACTCTATTACAGTTCCACGCTGGAATTCACTGAGCTCCTGAGAGTGAGCCATTCTTTCACAGAATGTTTATAAAACACTTTGCATGCCTAGGTGCTTGATTTTATTCTCCTGTGGCCATGAAAGTGATTAAACACCTGATCTTGATCATTTGGATGGGTGAGCAAATACTTTTGGCAGTATAGTGTGTATATATGTTTATTATTGTGTATGTGTGTATGTATATATGAGTGTGTGGGATGCATTCTCTTTGTTGTCTGGTGTCCCATTGTTCTTATTATTGGGCTCGCTAACACTTTGTTTATCAGTGTGGACTGTTCACTTTGCCATCCATAACTTGGGAAATTAGCCAGCGGTGAGCATCTCGAAGATAATGAATTCCTTTCAGACGTCTTTAATTGGGTGTCCGTTGCATCTGCCATTTTGAAATGAATATGAAAAAAAACCTTTCTCTTTTCAAGCCTGGCAGCAGCATCAGAGCATCAGATAAACTTCCCTTTCGCCTTTGTGTGGATGTGTTCGGATGCCTAATTATTCCTCTCCATGCCTAGATTCCGTCCGTCCCTCACCCCCACCCCTTGGTCTCCTCAGCGTGACGGATGGCAGAGGTGAGCGTTGCGTTCCGTTCACTTGTCTGTCTGAGGGCCGCACGTTGGACCGTGGAGGAAAACAACATTTCAGGCTTTGATGTCGAGCCTTGTTCCAAATGAAAATGGGGTCGGGATTTTAGTCCACTGTGTGCATTTCCTTATACCACAAATATAATGAGGGCTGAAAACTACAGCGGGAAGGTATTAAGAATGGAGGGTTTAGCAATATGGGCGGTGGTGGTGTAGAGGTTAGCACCTCCACCTCTCAGAGCTATGGATCCAGGTTCGAATCCCAATCTGGGTGGAGTTTCCATGTTCTCCCTGTGAGCACATGGGTTTCCTCCCACAGTTCCAAAACATGGATTCAAGATAAATTGGATGCTCTAAATTGCTCCATATAGTGTGTGTGTGTGTGTGTGTGTGTGTGTGTGTGTGTGTGTGTGTGGTGTATGTGTGTGTGTGTGTGAGTGAGTGTGTGCACAGTGGTAAATTGGCGCCTTGTCCTGGGTGTATCTGCCCAGCACCTGACACGTTTTCCCTGGATGGGCATAGGGAACCCCCCCCCCCACGACCCTAGTAGAGGATTAAGTGGAAGATAATGAATGGATGGATGTGTTCAAGTGGGGGCTCAGCAATTGGCATTTTCGCCTCTTAACACTATGGATCAATGTTCAAATCCCAATCTGGATGGAGTTTCCATGGTTTCCCTGTGTCGGCGTGGGTTTCCTCCAGGTTCTCTGGTTTCCTCCCACAGTGAAAAATCATAGATTCAAGATAAATTGCCTGCACTAAATTGCCCCACATAGAGTGTTTTATGAGTCAGTGTGTGCCCAATGATAGATTGGCATCTTATCTGGGTGTATCTTACCAACGCCAGAAACATTCTCCCCTGGATGTGCATGGGGATAGTACAGGATAAAGCGGAAGATAATGAATGAATGGTTAAAAAAATACAGAACTGCAAATAAGAAGCAAATTAATCAAGATCAATGAAATATGTTGAATGGCGATAGATTGTCACCCTGTCCTGGGTGTATCTGCCCAGCGCCCGTATATGGACATAATTTCCTCCAGGAAATTAGCAACACCTCAAAAGTAACAAACAAGAAAATCTGCTAATAAAGCCCAGTATTTAAGTAATAACTTAAATAGATTAAACTTAATAGTTTGATTGACACAGTGCATCATGTGACATCCGGCATCACTGACTAGAGCAGCAGCAGATACTGCAGTCTCAGATACTGCAGAGACTGAGAGGGTTCTCTGGAACAGGTGAAATACCAGAACAGACTGATCTCAGATCACCAACCCAACACCGCAACGTTTGAAATCTACTTCCTTTTCTACAGAATTAAATAAATGCAAAATTAAATAAATGTGTTTTTAATCTACTTTTAAAGATTAATAGTGATTCTGAATTGCCCCTATAGTGTGAGTGTGCCCAGAGATAGATTGGGACCCTATCCTGGGTGTATCTACCCAGCGCCCGAAACGTTCTTCCCTGGATGGGTATATGGAACACCCCCCATGAGCATGTTGCTTTAGTGGTTAGCATGTCCCTCTCTCAGCGCTGGGGATCCAGGTATCACCATCTACTAATGATGAGCTGGGTGAAGAGGTGAAATGCCAGCACAGACTGATCCCAGATCACCAACCAACACCGCCAAGCCTGAGATCTATACTTTTATCTCCAGAATTAATTAACCGCAAAATTAAATAAATGTGTTTTTAATCTACTTTTAAAGGTTACATACATTTACATTTGGTCATTTAGCAGACGCTTTTATCCAAAGCGACTTACAAGGTGAACACAGGGTTAATCACAGCATCCCTGGAGCAATGAGGGTTAAGGGTCTTGCTCAAGGACTCACACTGGTAAGTTCAGTGGACCTGGAATTTGAACCACCAACCCTCAGCTTGATAGCCCAATGTCCTACCCACTGACCTACCACACCCTTAGTGATTCTGAATTGCCCCTAAAGTGTGTTTGTTTGTGTCTGTGTGAGTGAGTGTGCCCAGTGATAGATTGGCACCAGAAACGTTCTCCCCTGGATGGGTATATGGAACCCCCCTTTGAGCATGATGGTGTAGTGGTTAGCACCCTCTAATGATGAGCTGGGTGAGGAGGTGAAATGCCAGCACAAACTGATCCCAGATCACCAACCCAACACCGCCAAACCTGAGATCCACACCTTTTTCTATAGGGAATTAATTAAACGCTAAATTAAATAAATGTGTTTTTAATCTACTTTTAAAGATTGATAGTGATTCTGAGTTGTGAACAGTTATTAGAAGGCTAAACACGGGTTGTTTTGATTATGAGAACACAGTTCTAATATGTTTATTGCACTAGGTCCTCCTTCCATCTTCTGTTCCAATCTGACTTTTGATATGAAGAAGATAAAAAAGCAAAAAACATTACATAATCGTTTTTTTTTCAGGTCATAGGTTGGCGGCACAGTGGCTTAGTGGTTAGCACGTTCGCCTCTCAGCACTAGGGATTCCTGGTTCGAATCCCCATCTGGGTGTTTCCATGTTCTCCCCGTGTCCGTGTGGGTTTCCACTGGGTTCTCTGGTTTCCTCCCACAGTCCAAAAACATGGATCAAGTCAATTGAATTCTCCAAATAGAATGTGTCTGTGTGAGTGTGTGCCCAGCGATGGATTGGCGCCCTGTCGTGGGTGTATCTGCCCAGCACCCGAAATGTTCTCCCCTGGATGGGCACCCCCCCCCCCCCCCCCCCCCCCCCCCCCCCCCCCCCCCCCCCGCAACCCTAATATAGGATAAAAGTGGAAGATAATGAATGAATGAATGAAGGTCAAAGGGTTCACCCAAGGGTTCTTACTCTCATTCCATCGCGGTACCTGGACAGTATGACATAACAGAGCAGCCGGTTCTCCAGATGTTAACACATGAGGTGTTCTGTTAGTCAGGTGGCATTATTAACAGTGCGATACCTAACGGTTAAACATTTCTCAATGTTCCGAAATGCCATATCACCTCGTGGTTTACAACAGGACAGATTAGTACGTGTGGCTCTGAAAAAATGGGATCGTAAAGTCATAAATGCCCGAGTAACACCCAGGAGTCCCTCACTGCATTTCAGAACACATGGCGCGTCAACTTTGGCCCTTTGTGTACATTGTCGAGAGGTTTCAAAGTCAATAGCTGCTACTGAAAGTTAATAAGACCGTCGTACATCCAGGGGCTATTAACCAGATCTGTTCCTTTGGTAGAAAGAAGATCTTCAGGTTCTGGAGACGTGAAATTGTATTGGATATTAAGACTTGTGATTTCAACGATCAGATATTACAGGGGGTGGGGGGTTCCCCATGCCCATCCAGTGGAGAACATTTTGGGCACTGGGAAGACACACCCAGAACAGGACACCAATCTATCGGTGGGCAGACTTACTCAGACTATATATAGGGCAATTTAGAGCATTCAATTTCCCTTGAAGGCGGCACGTTGCTTAGTGGTTAGCATGTTTGTCTCTCAGCGTTAGGGATTCAGGTTCCAAACATGGTTCCAAACAGTTCAAAAACATGGATTCAGAGTAAATACGGAGTGTTTGTGTGGGTGTGTGCGCCAAGCGCCTGAAACGTTCTCCCCCTGGGCAGATACACCCAGGACAGGGCATCAATCTATCGCTGGACACACTCAGTCACACAGACACACACACACACACACACACACACACTCTATATGTGGCAATTTGGAGAATTAATTTGATAATCCATGATTTTGGAATGTGCAAAAAAAATGGAGAACCCGGAGGAAACCCACACGGACATGGGGAGAACATGGAAACTCCATCCAGATTGGGATTGGAACCGGAAATTCCTAGCACTAAGAAATGAACGTTCTAAGCAATAACCAGAATTCCAAAAATAAAATAAAATGTTGTCTGGGGTCATTCTGATTTTCGTCAAATGATTAAGGGATCATCGTGACCCAAAGATTGCACAAGGGTTAGGGATGCAACGTGAACTATACTACAGCTTGAGTAGGTGATTATTAACCCTGTGATGGGGGATGGGGGTAGGGGGTGGTGGTTCATCAACCAAGTTCCCTGCCACATGTATAGAATCTGTTGCAAAGTCTGTCCAAGGTATTTTTATGTTTTATATATCGTTCCTTATGTATCGTATTTATATGTTTTTATTTCGTATTAAAACTAGAACCGACGAACCATTAAAAATAATAGAAAACCAATACAATTCAACCTTCCATTTAATGTCCAGCTCTTGTCCGAACGTTGACTGGTTTTAATCCCGTTTCACGATTCTATAAACAAATTCACAACCCATAAACCAGACAAGTGGAGGGTCCTTCGGCCTCCCCTCTGGTTCACTCCCCACGGTCCCCCACTGATTGCATAATTAGCCACCGTCAATAAAGTTCTGATCACATCTTTCAAGTACAAGTCATTTCTTTGTGAATTAATAGGTCCTGATATGGACTTTCAGCTCTTGTGTGTTGGCATGGAGCCGCCGCAGAGCTGGCTCACATGTAAAGCTTTGAACCTTGGCACCGTCATTACTTTAATAGCATTGGCGTCACGTTTCAGAGAATCGAACCGGGGACGTTTAGGAATAATTAACATTTCTAGCCAGATAGTGGCATCGCATCGAACAAGGGGAAGGGAAAGTGCTAGCAGAGCTAACCCTGAAGTAACCCGAGTTTATTCAGGGGCAGTCGGTCGCACACGGAATTGTCGCTAGCTTAGCTTTTCAAGCACAGCATCAGGCAAAGATTCCCATTTCGTCCCGATGAGTGCTCAGCCCAACAATCCAGTCATGAATCCGTGTCCACTGTAACATTTTCTATGGATTTTACTCAGACAGGCAGACGGTTGGCAAGAAGGCTGTCTGTAATAAACCGTCACTTTATTGCGCCATAAAACAGCGATCTTCTCCTGTTTCCTTCCTCGATAATTCAGGTCTCATTGACCTTGCTGTACTTGAATCAAATTTGCAACTCCCCTTTTGAGTTTTACAGCCGAAATGTTTTTTTTTTTTTTTTTTTTTTTTTTTCCTGAGATTACAGATGAGATGAGATGACGTCTAGCAGAGGAAATAAAAAGTTGGTCTTAAATGGTCAGATATATATACAGTATATATATATATATATATATATATATATATATATACATATGGGGGTGGCACAGTGACTTAGCGATTACCATGTTCTCCTCAGTGGGGATCCAGGTTCCAATTCCAATCTGCATGGACTTTCCACGTTCTCCCCATGTCCGTGTGGGTTTCTCACGGGTTCTCCGGCTTCCTCCCACAGTCCAAAAACATGGATAGTGTGTGTCTATACGTGTGTGTGTGACTGTGCCCAGCGACTCCCTGTCCTGGGCACAAAAAGTTCTCCCCTGGATGGGCATGGGGTATCCCACCCCCAGTGACCGTAGTACAGGATTAAGCGGCAGATAATGGATGGAGATATATATATACACACGTGGACAAAATTGTTGGTACCCCTTGGTTAATGACAGAAAAACCCACAATGGTAACATAAATAACTTTAATCTGATAAAAGTAATAATAAATAAAAATTCTATGAAAATGTACAAATGTGTCACAAATAGTCTGTAAGGAGAGTTCTGGAGACGTGGATGCAGAACAACAGTTATTTATTGAAATGCAAGGCAGAGGTAGGGTAGTGCAGGAGGAGGATGGTGCGAGGAGGATGTTGCCCGCTGGACCCAGGCCGGGGTGATTAACCTGGACGGAGGACTGGGCAGAGCACAACACCGAGCCAAAACAAAAACTAAATAAAACAAGGCACACAGAGTAAACTACGCTGTAGTAAGAGAACCCTACACTGGCTATGTGTGAGAAGAAATAGAAGAAGCTAGTGAGTGTGTCTAGAATAGACAAAATAACAAACCCTATGATAGACAGAATAGGTGTGTTAACGAGAGTGTAATCACAAAACCTGAAAGAAGAAAGAGTGTAGAAAGTGCACAAAGAGGTATGGTGAACTACACGGGACGACTGAAGGCTTGGAACCAGACTGAGAACAACGAGGGCTGGGAGGACAGTCAAGGTATTAGTATACACTGGAGGAAACAACGTTAGTTCACCAAAACAGAGCGTATTAGTATAAAGCTTGGAACCGTTAGTAAGTAGAGTGAACGATGACACACGGACGCCCTCAGGTGGTGGCGCGCCAGCGGAGCAGGCTAGGGCGAGCGCGAACTCCGCCCCACCCGGCCGAAGCCGAACCACCTGAGTGGACGGACAGAGATCGCTCCCGGGACGCAGGACACTAAGGACAGGATGAACACTGAAAACAGAAAGAGTATCAGACAGACACCAGGCAGCGATCACAGAAAAACAAAGACGTTCACTCATACAACGACAAATACTGATCTATACACGGAGGTGAGAACGCAGATGCTAACACACAGCTAACATAAACAGACACGCACTCACCGAGACCAGACGCACCACGAGACACAAAAGCAGACAGGATAGCAGTCAAAAAATCGCTCGGCATGTATGATAATCAGGGACAATACTTCGCGATTCGTCCCGTGTGAAGACAGCGCTTAAATAAGAGAAACGACCCATCAAACAAATTAGCCTCACCTGGTGCCGAAGCGAAAGCGGAAACTAGAAGGCGGGGCTAAGAGCGCGAGTGACAGATCGTGCAGGAGAGGCAGACGCAGAGCCCGGATTACTTACAAAATGAAAGTCAGACATTGCTGTTCAACCATGCTTTAACAGAATTATTAAAAAAAATAAACTCATGAAACAGGCCTGGACATAAATGATGGTACCCTTGACTTAATATTTTGTTGCACAACCTTCAATCACTGCAATCAAACAATTCCTGTATCTGTCAGTGAGACTTCTGCACCTCTCAGCAGGTATTTTGGCCCACTCTTCATGTGCAAATTGCTCCAGTTGTCTCAGGTTTGAAGGGTGCCTTTTCCAGACGGCATGTTTCAGCTCCTTCCAAAGATGCTCAATCGGATTTAGGTCAGGGCTCATAGAAGGCTACTTCAGAATAGTCCAATGTTTTACTCTTAGCAGAGTGTTTTTAGATGTGTGTTTTGGGTCATTATCCTGTTGTAAGACCCACGACCTACGACTGAGACCAAGCTTTCTGACACTGGGCAGCACATTTCTCTCTAGAATCCCTTGATAGTCTTGAGATTTCATTATACCCTGCACAGATTCAAGACACCCTGTGCCAGATGCAGCAAAGCAGCCACAGAAAATAACAGAGCCTCCTCCATGTTTCACAGTAGGGAAAGTGTTCTTTTCTTGATATGCTTCATTTTTCCATCTGTGAACATAGAGCTGATGTGCCTTGCCAAAAAGTTCCATTTTTGTTTTATCTGTCCATAGGACATTCTCCCCGAAGCTTTGTGGCTTGTCAATATGAAGTTTGGCAAATTCCAGTCTGGCTTTTTTATGTTTTGTTTTCAACAATGGTGTCCTCCTTGGTCGTCTCCCATGAAGTCCACTTTGGCTCAAACATCGACGGATAGTTCGATCTGAGACTGATGTTCCTTGAGCTTGAAGTTCACCTTGAATCTCTTTAGATGTTTTTCTTGACTCTTTTGTTGCCATTCGTGTTATCCATCTCTTTGATTTGTCATCAATTTTCCTCCTGTGTCCACGTCCAGGGAGGTTGGCTACAGTCCCATGGATCTTAAATTTCTGAATCACATGTGCAACTGTAGTCACAGGAACATCAAGCTGCTTGAAGATGGTCTTATAACCTTTACCTTTAACATGCTTGTCTATTATTTTCTTTCTAATGTCCTGAGACAACTCTTTTCTTTGCTTCCTCTGGTTCATGTTGAGTGTGGTACACACCTTGTCACCAAACAGCACAGTGACTACCTCTAGCCCTATATATAAGCCCACTGACTGATTACAATATTGTAGACACCTGTGATACTAATTAGTGAACACATCTTGATTTAACATGTCCATTTGGTCACATTATTTTCAGGGGTACCATCATTTATGTCCAGGCCTGTTTCATGAGTTAATTTTTTTAAAATAATTCTGTTAAAGCATGGTTGAAAAGCAATGTCTGACTTTCATTTGTACATTTTCATAGATTTTTTATTTATTATTACTTTTATCAGATTAAAGTTATTTCTGTTACCATTGTGGGTTTTTCTGTCATTAACCAAGGGGTACCAACAATTTTGTCCACGTGTGTACACAGCCTGGCCAAAAAAAAAAGTCACCACCTGGATGTAATGTAGCAAAAAGGTCCAGAACATGGAAACTCCACCCAGATTGAGATTCACTAGCGCTGACAGGCGAATGTGCTAACCGCTAAGCCACCGTGCCACCCCCAGTTCCAAACATGAATTTTCTTAATTTTTTTACTAAAGCATTCAAGCAATCAATTTCGCATCAATTGTTGGCAAAGTTAAATAGGTAAATAATCTGCCTTATATATAAAGGCCTTCGCTTCATCAGTTCCGCGGCCCAAAACCTGTTGCGTCTACCAATAATATTTCGAATTGCCAATACCAATACCCTCTAGCATGCCTACTTACGATACCTGATTTGATAGTCAGAGATTGTACAGCTTCGGTGGGACGTTTTCAGCGGTCTAAAATCTTCTAATAAGATTCAACTTTCAGCAGTAGCTTTAATGTCAGTAGAATAGGACGTCATGATACAACCACTTAAGCTCATTTTGTGGGAAAAAAGAGGATGGATTTCATGTACGGAAAAATCAGGATTTAATCTGGATTATTGGTGAGTGGAATTTTCTTAAATAATATTGCAATTTTATGAGGTTACCCATTCTTTCACAGAATGTTTGTAAAAACACTCTGCATGCCTATGTGTCAGGTTTGGGAGTGCTAGGCGACTCCCCCCTGAGTTTTACTTTGGGTTTTGGACGTTCGGGGTTCCCGTAGGTAGGACCCATCCCCGAGACCTGGGATTGGGTCCTACCTAGTCACATGCGGCCTGCTGACTACACTTAAAGAGCGCATGCTTCCTGAGTTAGCAGGCCAGCATGACTTTTGTTACTGGTGTACGTATGTGCACTACGTTTTCAGGGTTTCTCGGTTGAGTTTGCGTTCGGTTTATTTGTTTTGTTTATGTTTTATTTTGTCTGCACGTGTCACCCGTGCTTTGGAGTTTCAGTTCCACTATTTCTATATTAAAACTCTCGTTTGCTTACCTGGTCGCCTGGCTTGCTCTTTCGCTCCGCGAATACCTCACCATGGACTTGTTGTTATGTGGTGTTGCCGTGGTACTGGCCTTGTCCTTGTGTTTCCAGGAGGCGGAGAGGAAGCAGACTGGGATAGAGTCCAGATTTCAGTCCAGTGGTCCGATGGGGAAGCAGTGGTCGTCCAAGATCCCCGCTCAGGACCAGTTACCCCCCGTTCTGGACCGTTTATCACCCGCTCTGGACCAAGGGTCACCCGCGCTGGACTGTTTGCCCCTCGTTCGGGACCATCCACTCCCCGCTCCTGACAATTTTCTCTCCGCTCTGGACTGTTTGCCCGTCGCACAGAAGATTCAAGACTTGGTTCCGAACACCCAGCCTAAGGACAAGGACTGTGCTGCGTTTGCGTCCACTCAGGTCACCTCTGCGGTCACGTCTAGTCGGTTTGCCTCTGCGGTCGCGTTTACCCCGGTTGCCCCTGCGGTCGTGCTCCTGCCAGCGTCGGAGTCTGCGTTATCCTCTCCAGCTCCTGAGTCCACGGTAGTCTCTCCTGCGTCCGAGCCCCCAGGTATCGCCCCCAAAAGGCTGCATCGCCTCTGCACACTTAAAAAGCCTCGTCGCTTTTGCGCCCTCAAAGGGCGTCGCCGCCTTTGTGCCCTCAAAAGGCCGCATCGCCTCCGCACGCTTAAAAAGCCTCGCCGCCTTAGCACCCTCAAAGGGCCTCGCCGCCTTAACGCCCTCAAACGGTCTCGCTGCCTTCGTGACCTTAAAGAATCTCGTAGCTTTAGCGCCCTAAGAAGGCCATGCCGCCTTCGTGCCATCAAAGGGGCCTTGCCACCTTCGCGTCCTCATATGGCCCCGGAGGGACCCGGGCCCCCTTTCTTTTTTTTTTTCCCCGGTTGGCCATACCCCCCCCCCCACCCCCGGTTGTTTTGGGGGGGGCGATATGTCAGGTTTGGGAGTGCTAGGCCACTCCCCCCTGAGTTTTACTTCGGGTTTTGGCTGTTCGGGGTTCCCGTAGGTAGGGCCCATCCCCGAGACTTGGGATTGGGTCCTACCTAGTCACATGCGGCCTGCTGACTACACTTAAAGAGCGCATGCTCCCTGAGTCAGCAGGCCAGCATTACTTACGTATGTGTACTACGTTTTCAGGGTTTCTTGGTTGCGTTTCCGTTCGGTTTGTTTGTTTTGTTTATGTTTTATTTTGTCTGCACGTGTCACCCGTGCTTTGGAGTTTCAGTTCCACTATTTCTATATTAAAACTCTCGTTTGCTTACCTGGTCGCCTGGCTTGCTCTTTCGCTCTGCGAATACCTCACCCTGCGCAGGGAAGCGCAGCGCCGCCGTTGGACGGACGGCGCTTTTGTGACACTATGTGCTTGGTTTTATTCCCCTGTGGCCGTGGAAGTGATTGAACACTTGATTCTGATTATTTGGATGGGTGAGCAAATACTTTCGGCAGTACTAATATTTTCTCAGATTTTCCAAAATTACCTATATGAATTGCAGTCATTGTATTTTCCAGTCATCAACTATTAAAGTACAATTGAAAGGTTTTTGAAAAAACTGCCAATGACAACAGTATATTTTTAAAAAAAATAAAAAACTCAAAATGTACGTTCCAAATTATTATGCACAGCAGAGTTTTCAAGCTTTTAATTTTTATAAAGAACAAAAAAGTGGTAATTTGTGAAATTATAAGCATTAGCAGGTTATTGCAAACTGAAATCAAACAGTTTTCATGTTACATTTGCACATAGGACCACTTGTTCGAAAGGTGCTTCTGAACTCTCCCGTCCATTGAATTTGTCAGGTTTTGGATGGTCTCTGCTTCAATTGTTTTGCATGAGGACAGAATACCCTCCCAGAGCTGTTACTTAGATGTGATGTGTTCTTTGCAGCATGAGACAGTGCATTATCATGACCTTGAAAATGATCTTGCTGCGGAATGCACGGTTCTTCTTCTTGAACCATGGCAGGAAGTGCTGTTTGAGAAACTCCACATAGTGTGGCCCCCATGCTTCCCTGACCTCAACCTCATTGAGAACCTCTGGAGCATCATCAAAAGGAGTGTCTATGATGGCGGGAGGCAGTTCACATCTAAGCAACAGCTCTGGGAGGGTATTCTGTCCTTATGCAAAACAGTTGAAGCAGATATCATCCAAAATCTGACAAATTCAATGGACGAGAGAGTTCAGAAGCTCCTTTCGAACAAGTGGTCCTATGTGCAAATGTAACATCACCTAGAATAAAGTTCTGACTTGAAAACTGATTTCAGTTTGTAATAACCTGCTAATGCTTATGATTTCTCAAATTACCATTTTTTTGTTCTTTATAAAAATGAAAAGGTTGAAAACTCTGTTGTGCGTAATAATTTGGAACATGCATTTTGAGTGCATTTTGAGTGTTTTATTTTAAAAAAATATACTGTTGTCATTGGCAGTTTGTTCAAAAACCTTTCAATTTTACTCTAATATTTGATGACTGGAAAATTACAATGACTGCAATTCATATAGGTAATTTTGGAAAATCTGAGAAAATATTTGCATAATAATTTGGAACACAGTGTATAGTGTATATATGTATATTATTGCATATCTCACTTATGTATATGATGCTTGTATTATATGTATACTGTATATGTATAGCATATCTCACTTATGTATATGAAGCTTGTATTATATGTATATATCAAGCATTCACTGCACTTTATGTAAATATTAGTATAAATATTATACCTAAAAATATTATTGTAACAGATGTCTGCGGCACCTGTTCCTCGTTTGGTTTTCTTATTATCTCAGCTGGGTGATTGGTTTGTTTGCACGTGATTAGTTGGGTTGTTATTTAGTTTCCGTTTCCCCTCTGTTCGGTGCACATCTTTGTTTTGTGGTTATTATACCCTATGTTACTTTGTTCGTTTGTTCCCCCTTTTTGTTGGTGTTCCGTCACCAGGTTTTAATAAATTCGGTTTGGTTTTTATTCCAGTGTTTCTGGACTTCTCCTTCCGTGTTCTGCCTCGGTGCGTCGCTGCGCAATTGCTCCGCACAGGTCGCACTCGTGGGAGCGTGTTCCCTCCGTTTGGCCCGGAAACGCTCACTATGCGCGAGCAGCGTACGCGATTGCTCCGCGTAGCCGCTCATCTCTGGGGAAGAACGGACATTCGTGACAATTATATATTGCACTTCTGGTTAGACACTAACTACGTTTCATTGGCTCTGGAGCTGCAATCTGCACAATGACAACAAAGTTGAATCATTTATTGGACGCTTTTATCCAAAACGACTTAAAAGGTGAGCACAGGGTTAATCACAGCGCCTGGAGCAATGAGGGTTAAGGACCTTGCTCAAGGACCCACACTGGTAACTTCAGTGGACCTGGGATTTGAACCGCCAACCTTCAGATTGATAACCCAACGCCCTGACCACTGAGCTACCACACCCTACATTTAAACCCCTCAGTGACACTGCTGGGATAGGAATAATGCACCGACCATATAATACCTGCTCTGTGGTGGTACAATTTTGGCTCTGACCATTAGAACAGAGTACACAGTATGAACTTTGTAGTTTTTAACAATTACAGACTGTAATAAATCTGTTATCTTTGTTTTTGTTACTCCCCTGTTGGTTTTCTATCCTCTATTGGTCAGGACCATCACAGAATATAATTAGGGTGGTGGATTATTCTGTAGTTCTACAGTGACACTGATGTCGGGGTTTTAGTGCAGCAGTGATTCTGGAGTTTCATTTAAACCCCTCAGTGACACTGCTGGGATAGGCCTAATGCACCGACCAAATAATACCTGCTCTGTGGTGGTAGCACTGGGGTTCTGACCGTTAGGACAGATGGACTACAGTCTTTCATTGTGGAACTACAAATTCCATCTTTACATAGAACTTTAAATAGTTCTATGGGGCACGGTAGCTCAGTGGTTAGGGTGTTGGGTTATCAATCTGAAGGTTGGGGGTTGGGGGTTCAAATCCCAGGTCCACTGAAGTTACTGATGTGGGTCCTTGAGCAAGGCCCTTTACCCTAATTGCTCCAGGGATGTTGTGATAAATCCTGTGCTCACCTTGTAAGTCGCGTTGGATAAAAGTGTCTGCTAAATGACCCAATGAAATGAAATGAAATGAAATAGAACTGATAACATGGAGCATATTCATTCTAGACTCTTTTACATTTCGATCGCAGTGACACACTGGAGCCAGAGTGTCTGGGATGTTTGTGACTGACAAATAGTTTCAAACGTGGCACCGTCACCCTTAATGACTGTTGGAATGTTTGTGTATTTATTCGATTTCAAAACTCTCCGTGACCAGGCCGAAACCGTCGATTCATGGCTTTTCCTTCCACTGGGCTAACCCGTAATGTTCCATTTAGCCTAATCCCAGCACAATCCCACCAGTAACCTGCGGTCCGGACGACCAGGTTGAGCATGTGCCTGTGTAAATTCTGTTTGGAGGATGCTGATCCTGTGGCGACCTAAATGAGCCGCTGGTGTGCGGTTGTGAAGAAGCCCGTCCAAAATCAACGTGCAAGCATTTATCGCACACTGTGATGGTGGCGACTGCGGGGGAAAAATGAGGCTGGTGACATGTCGTGGTTTAGGAAGAAATGTAAGCAGCATGATGCGTCACCCGTTCAAAAAGGTTTAGAACGGATTTTTGGTGCGAGGAACAAGAACAGGGTTCTGTCATTGAGTTTAAATAAAGGACCTAACAAGAAGATGATTCAAATATTTCAAAGTCCTTTGGAATGAATTGGAACCATTAGATTGGTGACACTCAAGCATGTGGGTACTTGTAGGTGTCCAGCTTGTGGAAACAGTTTGGGAAAGACCCGTTTTGGTTCCAGCATGAGCGTTTCGAGTGCTGACCTCAGCACCAAGCACCTTTGGAATAAATTAGAACCATTAGAATGGTTCAATTCCAGCATGTAGCCATGCATTATGGGTACTTGTTGGTGTCCAGTTTGGAGAAGACCCGTTTTGGTTCTAGCATGAGTGTATTGAGTCCTGACCTCAACCTCAAGCACCTTTGGAATGAATTAGAATCATTAGAATAGTGAAACCCAAGCATGCAACCAGGCATTATTGGCAGATGTAGGCATCCAGCTTGTGGAAACAAGTCCCCTCGTTTGGGGAAGGCTTGTGTTGGTTCCAGTCCCAACCTCTACATTCTCCCTGATTAGAATGGAACATCATATAAGCGTCTATAGATGTCCAGAAACTTTCGATCTCTGGATTGGCCTGGTATTAGCATGGCATAACCTCTTGCCCATACTAAATGGGTTCTGTGCACAGAAAGGAACAGAGGAGAAGGGTTCTCATGGCCTGGTGTTCTTAGGAAAGCCATCACATGATGAAGTGTTCAGTGAACTGACAGGTCCAATGCCTTCTCAGAGCAATGGGGAGATTTGCGCCATCACCGGCTGTGACAGCAGGGCTTAACGCTCTAATCCCATCTGGCTGGAGGGGGGGCAGGGGGGAGAACAAACCCCCCTTTCACTTAAGGCAGATACGTTCACACATTTGTGTGGCGAGTTAATTAAGCCTTTAATTCCAGCTCATTTGTGTTTTCCATTCCATTTATGAGGCGTACGACGCGGCATAATCTCCCCGATCGTAAATTATAATCCATCAGTGTTTATGCGATGCTTTATGAAAGTCAGTCAGATCTCTCTGGTTGAAGATTTTCCATCGCTGTGGATCTTAAATCATAGCAGTGACTGCGTTTTGCGGCTTAAAAACTATTAGATGTATTTTTTAAAGTTTATACGTCATGATCTAGTTGATTTTGATTACAAACCTGCTTTCTGGACAGTTGTATGCATCAGACATCGAAGGAAATATTTAGGAAAGGCCCGTTTTGGTTCTAGCATGAGTGTCCTGACCTGAACCCCAAGCACCTATGGAATGAATTAGAACCATTAGAATGGTTAAACTCAGGCATGTCCAGCTTGTGGAAACAGTTTGGGGAAGGCCCCATCCGGTTCCAGCAGGAGTGTACCGAGTCCTGACCTCAATCCCAAGCACCTTTGAAATGAATAAGAACCATTAGAATGATGAAACAGTTTGGTGAAGGCCTGTTTTGGTTCTAGCATGAGGGTAACGATTCCCTAGTTCCCTTGGCACTTGTAGGTGTCTAGCTTGTGGAAACAGTTTGGGGAAGGCCCGATTTGGTTCCAGGCAGGAGTGTAATGAGTCCTGACCTCAACCCCAGTGTAACGGGTGCCTAGGGCCTTTCTCGGCCGTGGGGTTTGTTTTTGGGTTCTGTGTTTGTGTTCCTGTGTTTAGTTAATTAGCTGTCTCGTGTGGGTGTTTGAGTTAATTAGTTTCGCGGGTTCATTTGGTGTTTTTGTGCACATTTTGGGATATGTTAAGGTATTTAGTTCCGGGGTTACATGTCGTCCGTGCGCGTCTTCGTTTTATGTTACACTTGTCCGTTGTGCCTGTGTGTTTGGTGTTTTGAGCACCGTCAATAAATTTCCTTATTCGTTCTACCTGCGTGCCTGGCTCCCTTCTGCGCGTTAGAGCGCTGCGGCTCTCTCGGCCGTGGGGTTTGTTTTTGGGTTCTGTGTTTGTGTTCCTGTGTTTAGTTAATTAGCTGTCTCGTGTGGGTGTTTGAGTTAATTAGCTTCGCGGGTTCATTGGGTGTTTTTGTGCACGTGTTGGGATATGTTAAGGTATTTAATTCCGGGGTTACATGTCGTCCGTGCGCGTCTTCGTTTTATGTTACACTTGTCCGTTGTGCCTGTGTGTTTGGTGTTTTGAGCACCGTCAATAAATTTCCTTAATCGTTCTACCTGCGTGCCTGGCTCCCTTCTGCGCGTTAGAGCGCTGCGGCTCTGCGCCGTGTTTGCACAGCCGCGTTTAATTCCAGGTGGACTTGTTTGACAGAAAGACGCGCCAAATCGTTTTGGGAGTCCAGAGCCCAGGTAGGCGTTTTCTAAATTTTTCTTTGGGGGGCCGTATAGCCTCATACTCGCGGCGCGCTCCGCCGTGTCCGCGAGTGCGCCGTTATGCGGAGCCCGCCGTCCCAGAGCCGGGGGAGCGGCTCAAACAGCGTGGCGGAGTGTAGCGACTCCGATGAGGACTGGTTGTGGAGGTTTGGGTTTGAGGCGCTCTGCGCAGAGGAAGGTCTGGACCTTGTTCAGATTTCCGATGACGAGGCAGGCGAATCTTACCTGTATGGGCATATTCTGCCCGTACGCACCCTCCGCAACTCTGAGGAGTTCTGGACGGAGGGTCCAGTCCGGTTTGTTAAACCGTGGAGTGAAGCCGCAGCGGGCGCACAGCACAGCTGCGGAGCGCGAAGCGTGGACTGCGGGGCAGTCACGTGACGCGACCGCGCCGGTCCGTGGCGGAGGGGGCGGTACCGGAGCCGCCGCCCGAGTGTGTGAGTGTGTTGTGTCCCCCTTCCTCGTATGTGTCGTATATGTCTGATATGTTTGTATCTATGTGTTTGGGCGTTGCGGCGGGGGTTTATGTTTTCTGTGCGCAGGAGGGAGAGCCCGAGGTGCCGGCCGAGGTCCGCCCAGTGTACGTGCCCGCCGAGGTCCGCCCAGCGTGCGTGCCCGCCGAGGTCCGCCCAGCGTGCGTGCCCGCCGAGGTCCGCCCAGCGTGCGTGCCCGCCGAGGTCCGCCCAGCGTGCGTGCCCGCCGAGGTCCGCCCAGCGTGCGTGCCCGCCGAGGTCCGCCCAGCGTGCGTGCCCGCCGAGGTCCGCCCAGCGTGCGTGCCCACCGAGGTCCAGCCAGCGTGCGTACCCACCGAGGTCCTGCCAGCGCGCGAGCCCATCCCGAGGCCCAGGGGCATCATGCCGCCCATCCCGAGGCCCAGGGGCGTCACGCCGCCCATCCCGAGGCCCAGGGGCGTAACGCCGCCCATCCCGAGGCCCAGGGGACCACGCGCCGTCCAGCCCGGAGTCAAGGGTCCTCGCGCTGTCCAGCCCGAAGTCAAGGATCCGCGCGCCGTCCAGCCCGAAGTCAAGGGTCCGCGCGCCGTCCAGCCCGAAGTCAATGGGCCGCACGCCGCCCAGCCTGAGCAGCAGGGGCCGCACGCCGCCCAGCCCGAGCAGGAGGGGCCGCACGCCGCCCAGCCCGAGCAGCAGGGGCCGCACACCGCACGCCCCGCCGCCAGGGGGCGTCCGCCTCGCCACGCCGCCAGGGGGCGTCTACCTCGCCACGCCGCCAGGGGGCGCCCTCCGGACCACGCCGCCCGTGGGCGTCCACCTGACCCCGCAGCAAGGGGGTGGGGCCCATTCCTCGCCCAACGTGGGCGGCCACCGGACCACGCAGCTAGAGGGCGTGGCTCATTCCGCGCCCGACGGGGGCGTCCACCGGACCACGCAGTAGGAGGGCGTGGCCCAGTCCTGATCCGCCACGGGCGTCCACCTGACCTCGCAGCCGGAGGGCGTCTGCAGCTCCGCGTCCGCAGACGGCGCGTTCCACACCGCTCCCGCAGAGGGCGTCCACCCCGACACAGAACTTATGGACGTGTCACACGCTTTTTTTGGGGTTGTCTTGGTCGCGTCCCCTCGTTACGCGACCGTAAGGGCGGGGGTAGTGTAACGGGTGCCTAGGGCACCAGTTTCTCGGCCGTGGGGTTTGTTTTTGGGTTCTGTGTTTGTGTTCCTGTGTTTAGTTAATTAGCTGTCTCGTGTGGGTGTTTTAGTTAATTAGCTTCGCGGGTTCATTGGGTGTTTTTGTGCACGTGTTGGGATATGTTAAGGTATTTAGTTCCGGGGTTACATGTCGTCCGTGCGCGTCTTCGTTTTATGTTACACTTGTCAGTTGTGCCTGTGTGTTTGGTGTTTTGAGCACCGTCAATAAATTTCCTTATTCGTTCTACCTGCGTTCCTGGCTCCCTTCTGCGCGTTAGAGCGCTGGGGCTCTGCGCCGTGTTTGCGCAGCCGCGTTTAATTCCAGGTGGACTTGTGTGACACCCAGCACCTTTGGAATGAATTAGAACGCTCAAGCATGTAGTCATACATTATGGGCACTTGTATGCGTCCAACTTCTGGAAACAGGAACTGTTTGGTTCTAGCAGGAGTGCAATGACTCCAAACCTCACACTCCAAATATAGGGGGTGAGAGGGGGGCAATATATTCATCATTGTAATGATCTCACGATCGAGCGAGGCGGATCCGCTACTCGGAGACAACGAGCTGAGCGCAGGTACAGTCAGTATGATGTTTATTCAATCCACAGAACGATAAACACAGAGCACAGGACGCGGAGAGGGTGAGGCGAGGGGAGATGACGTCAACGGGGAGTAATACAAACGAACAGGGTACCGGTAACGGAGTCCACTAGACGGAGGGCAGACGGAGAGACGAACTGAACACCAACAAAGCATAAACGGAACACGGGTCGAGGTACAAGGACTAAGATAACGAGGACGGAGCTAGTAGTGTCAAGGCGGGCAAAACGGCGTGGCACGAGACAAACTGGCGGTGGGGGTAGGGCGTGCAGGGTATATATAACAAAATGATGACTGATCCCAGGTGCGCGTGATTACGGGGGCGTGTCACAGAACCCAACCCACACCACGTGAACAAAACAACCGTGACACATCATGGCACTTTGCAGACACTTCAATCCAAAGCACCTAACATGCATTCGGTGTCGGGGAGTGGCCTGGTGTACCATGGCTGTAGTTTTCTGGGGCAAGGCACCTAACACCAATTGCGCCGCAGGGGCCGTATACAAGGCTGCCCATCGCTCTGATCATGTTTGCTCACTTCACTCAGTGTGTGTGTGTGTGTGTGTGTGTGTGTGTGTGCGTATATGTGTGTCACTGCATGGATAGGTTAAATGTAGAGAACTAATTCCTCTGTGTGTAAGGTACCTGCACATGCACATGACTGTAACTGGCTCTACTGCAGATACTGTCCACAGAACCGCAGTGATGTAACCTCGTAGCTCAAATCTGAGGACACACACATGCAACGGGCGTTGGACATAGTCGACAAAGTCAACCGTCTGATCCTTAACCCGGTTTAGGTTAATCTTTACATCTTTTAAGGTGAAAAACAAAAGTTTCCTGTGCTCCACTTCAGCCCTCACCTTGAAGTGAACTTAATAAATAATGGGGATTTTAAGCCTCAGGAACTCTGAGGTCCAATAGATAAACCAGCTGGTTTTACATTCACGAACGCGCAAGACGGACGCTCGTTACACACAACGTGAAAGTTGATACAAATCGTAGATGTATATAAGATTCAGACGTAATGAAATAATAAATTAAAGAGTTTATACTCATGCAAAGATGTAGAAAAATGTATTTCATAAATTTATTGGGTTTTCTATCCTGACCCCAGGTTAGAAAGTAAGCGCCCTTAATACATCATACACCCCCCCCCCCCCCCCCCCCCCCACACACACACACACACACCAATCAAACATGCAGGTGTATAATCCACTTGTACATTCATATAACACCCTAATAATACCTGCTCTGTGGGGGTCCTGATCGTCATACTACAGAGAGAAACAGATGGACTACTCAATATTGATCCACTCAATACCCACCAGCACGTCAGTATCACTGCAGTACTAAGAATCATCTACCACCCTAATGCCTCCTCTGTGGGGGTCCTGATCATTAGAGAACATATCAAAAGGGACTAAGAAAATATAAAGTATGTCTGAACTACTAATGTAATTATTATATTCCTCTATGTTATTATATTAATTATGCACAGTATATATATATATATATATATATATATATATATATATATATATATATATATATATATAATGAATGAATGAAAAAAAAAAAAAAAAAATATATATATATATATATATATATATATATATATATATATATATATATATATATATGCTTATATACATACATACATGAACAGGCATGGTGGGGGTGGGGGAACAGGCATTGGCTGCTCTGGCACTGGAGGCATTATAGACTTTAAAGGACTCCATATGTAAATCCTATAGAACCCCTGCAGTGAGAACTTTGAATAGCAATCCTTTAAATCCAAGCAACATGCAGCGGTTATTCTAAGAAGTATTATAAAACATGTCAGTAGAGAGGACCTGCTGTTAAATGTTTGGGTGTTTAAGCACGCCCCCTCAACCTTCTATCTATCCATTCATTCATCTACCATTCTATCCTCTACTGAGGTCATGGGGGGCTTTTCAATGCCCATCCAGGGGAGTACGTTTTGGACACTGGGCAGGTACACCCAGGACTGGGTGTCTGTCTATCGCTGGACACACTCACATACACAAATTATATGGAGCAATTTAGAACATTCAATTTACCTGATATCCATGTTTTTGGGCTGTGGGAGGAAACTGGAGAACCTGGAGGAAACCCACACGGACTCAGGGAGAACATGGAAACTCCACCCAGATTGGGTTGTGAACCTGTGTTCCTCTGCGCCCTCATAAAACTTCTTAACATTATTATTCTGGTCATTAACCGGAGTTAATGGTATTCTGGTCATTAGCGGATTCCCGGTTCGAATCCCAATCTGGGTGGAGTCTCCATGTTCTCTCCATGTCCTCGTGGGTTTCCTCTGGGTTCTCCGGTTTCCTCCCACAGTCCCAAAACAGGGATTTCAGTTCAATTAAATTCTCTAAATTGTCCCATATAGAGTGTGTTTGTGTGTGCCTGTGTGAGTGAGTGTGTCCAGCAATAGATTGGCTCCCTGCCCTGGGTGTATCTGCCCAGTGCCTGAAACGTTCTCCCCTGGATGGGCATGGGACCCTAGTAGAGGATAAAGCGGAAGATAATGGATGGATGGATAATAACCTCAACCAAATTGGAATACCTTAAAAGTCATGCTAGATAGAACTGTCGACAGAATGACCTTTGTAGGTTGCAGATGCCAATTAGTTCTGTTTGCTGCAGACGTCAGCATCCCGGGTTCGAATCCCTGATTGGGAAAAAAGAACGTGCAAAGTCAGGGTTCTTCCACATTCTGAAGACATTACATAGTTTGCTGCTATAACTTGCCATTGACGTTGTCCATACGTTACGGTCCTAACTGAACAAATTAGCTGGGAAGTGGAATCAAGGAGTTTTTGCGTCACTTGGAGCTGCAGTTAAATCCAAGAGTTCCCTGATTGCAGCCTTTGGTCCCAGCCTCCTATACGGTCCTTTAATCTGAAAAAAAACCTTCTTTGTTGTTGTTCTTTTTCCTTTCCGAGACTTGAAATGACATTTCCCGACACCGAGGCCTGAAATCGGCCCCTATAAATCCCACCTCCTGCTCTGAATGGCCCCAGAATCCGAGCGGCTACGCTCCCTTACCTCTGCAGCCTTCTGTGTCTTAATTAAACGTCTTGTGTCAGACGGCATGCGGTGCCTCTAGTAGGATTAGTGGATTAGGGCCTCTGGAGGGGTTCTGTTGTCATGGCATGGTTTCTGAGATGTCCAGCATGGCTCTGTAGCCCCAAGGCACCTCTGAATTAAGACTGTCTTGCAGAGGAATCGAGGATTCGCATTGCTTCTGTTGCTGGAGATGGAAATGGATGAAATGGGTCCAAATTTATTGCAAAAGCACCGATCCGAAACCTTTTCAGAATATATAGGACCATCACTGCAACATTTACTGCTTTGTAAGACACCCCTGGATTCATTTCCCTTAAAATCCAATAACACTAATTAGAATCCCTGCCCCTCCGCCAGTGCAATTGATTCAAATCAACGAAAAGGGTTTAATTTTAACAAGCTGTTATAATCGAGCGGCATCCCAATGTTAGTGTATCAACCTTAAACTAAAAGGAATGGAATAGCCTGAGCAGGAGAGGCCTGTCCTAAAAAGGAGGGAGGTGTTCGACTCCAGCTGCTTCTCTCTGTGTGGGCCATAGACAGTCTGGCGGTTGCTCATGCTTGTGAGGAACATATGCAGCAAACAACAAAACCAAAGAGGTACAGCGTCAGACGCAGACAACATGAAACAGAGGGTTTATACACTGTATGTTGTTTTATAGTGCTGCATTAATAAGAATCTATCCATTTTCTTCCGCTTTATCCTCTACAAGGGTCGCGGGGAGGGCTCATCCAGGGGAAAATGTTTCGGGCGCTGGGCAGATACACCCATTTGGTGTATCTGCGCCCTTGACAGGGCACCAATTTATCACTGGGCACACACTCACTCACGCATAAACACACACACACACACAAACACACTATAAATGGGGCAATTTGGATAATTCAATTGACCTTGATCCATGTTTTTAGACTGTAGGAGGAAACCGGAGGACCCGGAGGAAACCCACACGGACACGGGGAAAACATGGAAACTCCACCAAGATTGGGATTCGAACCGGGAATCCCTAGTGCTGAGAGACAATCGTGCTAACCAATGTGCCGCCTGCATTAATAATAATAGTGATTTCAAGGAGTTGGTACATGGTTGCTTAGTTGTTCCAGGTGGTTGCTCAGACATTCCATATGGTTGCTTAGGTGTTCCCGGTGGTCGCTAAGGCTTTGGTAGATGGTTGGTAGTTGCTCCTTGAGGTGTTCCACAAAAGCGGAAAAAATTTATAAAGGCAAAAGGAGCAAAAAAGGATTAAAAAAGTGTAAATAAAACACAAAAAAAATGGCAAAAATACCAAGAAACATTGAGAAACAAAAAGGAAAAGAAAAAAAACAAACAAAAAAAAAACATTTTAGAACTCTAAAAAAAGTGCCATTTAACATCAGAAAGTTGTTTAAAAGTAAAAAATAAATAAAATAAAAAGGAAAGGGAAAAAATGGTAATTAAAGGTAATAACTGGTCTCACTCACTGGATGAACCCCCTCCCCCCCCCCCCCCCCCCCAATGTTAATTAGAGGTAATCAAGGCACGTTCCAAAACCAAGAAACAATGAGGATGTGTACAGCCGATGAAGGCAACCGGAAATGTTCTCTAGTATGTGTACACGGCCCACAATGGAGTTGGATGCATGGAGGCAGGACAATGGGGAACTCTCTCCCTCAGACCTTTGCTGGTCTTGCACACTGGAAGCACCACCCCCATCCCTGATGTTAATTAGAGGTAATAGAGCACTTGCCTAAACCCAGAACCAATGAGGATGTGTACAGCCGATGAAGGCAACCAACAGGATTCCTGGGAAATGTTCTCTGGTAGGGATACACGGCCCACTCCCACAGTGGAGTTGGATGCATGGAGGATGGACGATGGGGAACCCTCTCCCTCAGTCCATTGCTGGTCTTGCACACTGGACGCCTCACCCCACATTTTAATTAGAGGTAATCAACACACTTGCAGAAACCCAGAAACAATGATGTGAATAGCTGGATAAAGCTACCGGCAGGATTCCCGGGTTCCCTAGTAGGGGTGCATTGGATGCATTGAGGCAGAATGACAGCAAACCCTCAGACATTCCCAGTAAATGTTCTTCAGTGGGGGTAAACAACCCAGGCTCACATTGAAAGTGCATGCATTGAGGCAGGATGGGGGCAATCCCCCACCCTCCATTGCAGGTCTTGATGCTAAGCTTGTCGAACCATGGGTTCTCTGTGTCATTTTAATTTTCCCTCAGCTTTACCTCTACATGAGCATCAACATGGCAGATCCATCCAGCTGTGTCCTTTCAGGTCCCGTTCATCTCAAAGCCAGTTTAAAAACTGCGACGTCCAATTTATTTTCCGAATTAAAATTTCTTGGCAGGCGGTGCTAAAGCCAACGTAGCGGGGAAGGACGAAGTGTCATATGTAATGTGACACATTTATGCTATTAACAGTAGTCTGCCTAACTGAGGTCCAGCAGGGTTCTGGTTTTCAAGGGGAAATTTAAGCTGAACTTAAATTAAAAAGATGCGCAGTATGTGCTCGTGCTGATCCTCCATTACTCCTGAGGATAATCAGAATCGGCCCGGAATCCCAATACGACTCCTGAAATCCGCAAACCTCGTTCAAAGGCACTAAAAGAAACCCTTTATGTAGTTAACCCCTTACCGGCCACTTTATTAGAACCATCATCTTGGTTCTAAATTGTATCAGTTTCACTTACTATATAGATGTAAGTTGCTTTGAATAAAAGCATCTGCAAAATGACTAAATGTAAATGTAGATGGACTTTTTTATTTTCTTTGTTTTTCTACATACTTGCTAGTACTCTACTCAGTTCCAGCACAGAACAGGTGTTCTGTGTGTGGAGGATGGTCTTGGTACTGGGTCGATACTCGATACAACCAGGACAAGGTCCAATCCATCACTAGGCACACAGACACTCACTCACACTATATATAGATGGACTTTGTAGTTCTACAATTACATTTTGTAGTCTGTCTGTTTTTCCACACACTTGCTACTACTCTTTACTCGGTTCCAGCACAGGACAGGTGTTCTTTGAGTATTTGAGTATAAAACAGTATGGGGAAGGCCCTTTTCCTGTTTTAGGATGATGGTGTTGCCATAAACAAAGCAATATCCACATAGTTAGCTGGGTGTGAAGACCCTGACCTCATTTCTATTGATTTATTGGATGATGACGAATATTGATGATGTCATGGTTCCATACCGATCCTTTATTCTTTTTTTACCCGTCTGTATAAAAATTCTGCAAGGTAACTCCAGTGAAGAGTGACAGACAGGTGTATCTAATAACCCTCCACCCATCTGTATATTTGTATAGGGCAGGATTCTAGAACATTCCAGGCAGGGTTCCGAAAACCAACTAATTAGCTGTTTGTGACCTGCTGAGTGGAACCCGGTTTGCGAGAACATAGAGAACATTCAAATCGCTCATCGCCATTCCTTTCCAGGAAGAGCCTGTGGAGCCACTTTATGGCTGTTTCAAAAAGCAGAGAACATATTGTAATCGGTTACATGTCTAGAACCATTATCACATAGTGCACATCTGGCCTCTAAATTTAAAAGCCGTGAAGAACCAGCAGCCGAATTTATTGCCGACCTGACATGAGTTAAAGTGGGCATGGTTCCCACCAGCCCTCAGCCTCTCCTGTGTGCAGCCTCACACGTTCCCACATGGCAGCCATTACTTCAGAGGTAGCAACAGTGGCACCAGGAGGGTTCCTTTTACAGACACGTGGCACCGACACACTTTTTCCCTCTAAAAAAACAGGGAACTGTGTGCTGCTGGCCCGGGACCCGCTTTTACAGCCGCTCACCATGTTGTCATACAGCAGGAACCTTTTTATAGTTCCTGGAACTATTAAAGGAAGTACCCCTTTCCTTTCCCCCCTATATACTATTATAGTTCTAGGAAGTTTTTTTTTATTAGGGACTTTCTTTTAAGAACATGGACATAGGAACCATGGTGAAAATACCAAAATTATGTTTTTAATATATGGAACCAAGATGATCATGGTTCATAGAACTTAGGGGACTATTTCAAGGTAGGAACCATGTGTAGTGTAGAAGCAAAATCTTCGGTTAATAGCACTCACAGGAATCATTAACAAGCAAACTGATGGTAATGGTTCATAGAACTTTATTTTAAGGAACGTTTAAGACCAATACTTAAGGGTAAGGAACTTTTTTATATATAGGAACCATGTGTGGTATAAAAGTTAAAACTAGGGATGATTATAGTTCCTAAAACTTTATTCTAAGGATAGTTTTAAGGCCTGTACTTTGGTGCAAGTACTTTGTTCTTGGATAGGAACCATGTTTAACATACGAGTACATTGATTGGCACATGGTACCTAAAGGGTTTATATTAAAGTGTATAAAACAAGAGCTGATATAGTTCTTAGAACTTTATTTTAGAGAACTTTTTAGGTGTGTACTTTAGTATTAGTACTTTGTTCCTGGAGAGGAACCATGTTGACATCTATTACATTGATTGGCACATGGTACTTACAGGGTTTATATTAAAGTGTATAAAACAAGAGCTGATATAGTTCTTTGAACTTTATTCTAGAGAACTTTTCAGGCCTGTTCTTTGCTATTAGTTCTTTGTTCCTGGATAGGAACCATGTTTAACATCTATTACATTAATTGGCACATGGTACTCACAGGGATTATATGACAATGGATGAAATGAAATCTGACATAGTTCTTAGAACTTAATTTTAAAGAACTTTTAAGGCTTGTACATTGGTATTAGTTATTTGGTTCTTTATAGGAAACATGTTTGACATCTATTACATTGATTGGCACATGGTATTCACAGAGTTTATATTAAAATGTATCAAACAAGAGCTGATATAGTTCTTAGAACTTCATTTTAAAGAACTTTTAAGGCTTGTACTTTGATTAGTTCTTTGTTTCTTTATAGGAACCATGTTGAGATCCATCACATTGATTGGCACATGATACTCACAGGGATTATATTAACATGTATGAAACAAGAGCTGATATAGTTCTTAAAACTTTACTGTAGAGAACTTTTTAGGCCTATTCTTTGGCATTAGTTATTTGTTTCTTTATAGGAACCATGTTTGACATCTATTAAATTGATTGGTACATGGTACACATAGGGATTATATTCAAATATATGAATCAAAGCTGACATAGTTCTTAGAACTTTATTGTAAATAACTTTTTAGGCCTGTACGGAGCCCCTAAAGGGACATGAGAAAAAAAATTTTTCGAGAGGAACATGAGTAAAAAAAAAAAAATTACTAACTTAATAACTCGTGAGCACGAGTTATTAAGTGGTGCGCATGAGATATGATGTGAATCATAATCTGACAATAAACAGACATGGCGGCATGGTGGCTTAGTGGATAGCACGTTCGCCTCTCAGCGCTAGCGATTCCCGGTTCGAATCCCCATCTGGGTGGAGTTTCCATGTTCTCCCCGTGTCTGCGTGGGTTTCCTCCGGGTTCTCCGGTTTCCTCCCACATTCCAAAAACATGGATCAAGTCAATTGAATTCTCAAAATTGCCCCATATAGAGTGTGTTTGTGTGAGTGAATGTGTGCCCAGCGATGGATTGGCGCCCTGTCCTGGGTCTATCTGCCCAGCGCCCAAGACATTCTCCCCTGGATGGGCATGGGGAACCCCACCGCGACCCTAATAGAGGATAAAGCGGGAGATAATGAATAAATAAACAGACATGACGCGCTGTTACAATGATAGCGTTTACACTGGGACATGTGCTCTCCGACACTATGGCTGTTTGACAGATCCACAGATAAATAAATAACACGAATATAAATAAACGTTTCTTTCTAGGAATCTTTCTAGGAATGTAACTCCGGAACGCCGTATAGTGCTGAGTTCGCCCGAAACTAGTTTGCATGTTCTCCCCGTTGTTTGTTGCTTGGGAATTTCATTTTACCCCCCAAACAGTTAAGCATTGGAGTTAAACGTGGCGATTTCACCATTTGATTTAATTGAATAACCGTATTTGATTTTTTTAACCTTTAATCATGCGCTTTATTTTGCCAACTTTAGAGATCTGACACGAAAATGTCTTATTTTGAACGACAGTCCGCTGTATTTGATGAGATGAAGTTTACATGTCTAGGATGAGATGAACGTAACCAGTGTTCTTCCCTTATGGAAAAACGGATGCTTTCTAAGAATCTTCAGGGAATCAATTGATTCACATTTCCGATTTGGTTTCAATGCAGTACACAGTCACATGTACACAAACACATGCGTGATTCTTAGAAAACATCCATTTTTCCATACATGTAGCTGCGGAAGAACACTGGTTACGTTCATCTCATCCTACACGTGTACACTTCATCTCATCAAATACAGCGGCCTGTCTTTCAAAATAAGACATTATAAGACGTGAAATCCAGTCGTGTTATCGCCACGTTTAACTCCAATGCTTAACTGTTTTGGGGGTAAAATGAAATCCCCAAGCAACAAGCAACGGGGAGAACATGCAAACGAGTTTCGGTCGAACTCAGCACTATATGGCGTTCCGGAGTTACATTCCTAGAAAGATTCCTAGAAAGAAACGTTTATTTATTTTCGTGTTATTTATTTATCTGTGGATCTGTCAAACAGCCATAGTGTCGGAGAGCGCATGTCCCAATGTAAGCGCTATCGTTGTAACAGCGCGTCATGTCTGTTTATTGTCAGATTATGATTCACATATCTCGTGCGCACCACTACTCGTGCTCACGAGATATTAAGTGGTGTGCACCACTTAGTAAGTCGTGCGCACGACTTACTAAGTCGTGTGCACGACTTAATAAGTGGTTCGCACGACATAAGTAAAAAAGTAAAAGTAAAAAATAAGTAAAAAAATTTTTTTTTTTTTTACTCATGTTCCTCTCGAATTTTTTTTTTGCTCATGTCCCTTGGTATTAGTACTTTGTTTCTGGGTAGGAACCATGTTTGGTACATGATACTCATTGATTGGTACATGGTACTCACAGGCTTTATATTAAAATGTATAAAATAGGAGGTGATATAGTTCTTAGAATTTTATTTTAAATACATTTTAGGCCTCTACTTTGGTATTAGGTCTTTGTTTCTTTATAGGAACCATGTTGACATCTATTACATTGATTGGCACATGGTACTCGCAGGGATTATATTAAAATATATTAAATAAGCGCTGACATATTTCTTAGAACTTTATTTTAAAGAACTTTCTTGGCCTGTAAATATAGTTACTTTATTTGTATGTGGAAACCATGTTTTCAAGTTCTAAACCCTGATTCTGAATGTCACGGCAGAAACATCCTCAGTTACCTGTTTTAAGGACAGAAGTGAAACAGAAGTGTGGACATCAGTCTTCTCTGGACTCTCTACACTCTGATGTATTGTTCTCTTCTTGTGGAGTTAATAACTCGGGAGTGGATTAGGAGTCTGCCCTCGGTTAGACAGGTTCTACCCAGGTGTTTTTAAGAATCTTATCTCTTATTGGCTGTTTGGGTGTTAAGTGTGTGGCTTTCTCATGGCTTTCTCATCATATCATTGTTTAAATAGTGGGTCTGATTATAATAGCAAACAATGTTACTTTACATTCCTTCTTGTATAGATCCAAGAAACAGTTTTGTTCTATGGGGTAGGATGAGGTTCTTATACATGGATAATAATACATGAATCAATGCAACATGCAATAAAATAATAGCTTCATTTTTTTTAGAATTAGTGGAACGACGTGCGGGTGGCATGGTGGCTAGTTCGCTACACTTGTACAGGGTGTGGTAGCTCAGTGGTTAGTCTGTTGGTCTTTCAAGCTGAAGGTTGTGGGTTCAAATCCCAGGTCCACTGAAGTTACCAATGAGCTTGTTCCTTGAGCAAGATTCTTAACCCTGATTGCTCCAGGGGTGCTGTGTCATGGTTGTCTCTGTACTCTGAATCTAACATACAAATACAAAGGTTTGAGTGTAAATAGGGACAGTCCAGACCCTAACTGTGGGGATTTTGTATGTTCCCCTTTTTGAATTTACTCCCATGAGTATATCTGAGATACTTAACTGCACCTTGTACACTTACAGTCTAGTGTTTATTAAAGACACCTTTTTGGTTCCAGTGTCATGGATCAACCCCACTTACTATATAGATTCTTAGGTTCTACAATTATAGACTGTAGTCCATAGGTCCCATAAACTTGTACAGGGTGTGGTAGCTCAGTGGTTAGGGTAATGGGTTGTCAATTAGAAGGTTATGGGTTTAAATCCCAGGTTCACTGAAGTTACCCATGTCGGTCCTTGATCAAGACCCCTAACCCTGATTGCTCCAGGGGTGCTGTGTCATGGTTGTCTCTGTACTCTGACCCCAACATACAAGTACAAGGATTTGAGTGTAAATAGGGCCAGTGGGGATTTTGTATGTTCCCCCATTTAGATTAACTGCACCTAGTACATTTACAGTCTATTGTTTATTAAGGACACATTCTTTGTTTTAGTTTCATGGATCAACTCCACTTACTATATAAATGGACTTTGGAGTTCCACAATTACAGACTGTAATCCATAGGTCCCCTACACTTGTACAGGGTGTGGTAACTCAGTGGTTAGTCTGTTGGTCTATCAATCTGAAGGTTGTGAGTTCAAATGCCATGTCCACTAAAGTTACCTATGTGGGTCCTCGAGCAAGACGCTTAATCCTCTTTTCTCCAGGGGTGCTGTGGCCAACCCTGTGTTTTAAGTGGGATACATAGCAGGTGCATTGTATAAAGTGTTTGCTAAATAACCAAATGCAAATTAAAGGTATGGGTTTTAAATCCCAGGTCCACTATAAATTGCTGGTGTTAGCCCTTGAACAAGACCCTAAACCCCTATGTAGTCTGACCCGAACAAAACAAGTTGGAATATTTGCAAGTCTTTGGATAATAGCCTCCCCAACAAGCGACGTGTCCCAGGGTGTTCCCTCTTTCTAAGTGGGATAAGAGGTGAAGAACTTCACCACCTTCAAATTAGTAAAATTTTATTCTTCTTTTAAAACCAATTACTGAGGAGTAAAGAGTAAACAAGTTCATCCATCAGTAAATTAGAGGGGCAACATGAAGGAGCAGAAGAGCCGATGGAGCAGAGGGCACGGGCCATGTGAAATCCATCAAGAGGCTGTCTGAGCATTCTGCCGCCGACGGCCCGTCTCCCCCGAGCACTGTGAGCATTAGCATGTGGTTCTAATAAGTGGATGAGCTGTCCTCAGATTGAGCGCCAGTCCCACAAAAGTCTCCAACTCATACAGGACTTATAAAAGCCCCCTATGGCAGAGCAGGGCCGAAGAGAAAAGGAAAAATAGTAAGAGAACGGGGAGGGAGGCTTTAATAAAGTGGGCGATACTAAACAAAAGAAGGACAAACAAGGGAGCCTAGCTAAGTAAAGCGTAGCAGGGCATCAAGGCCTGATGTTGAGGTGGAGGGGGTGGCTGGGGTTGACGTCACCCCCCGTTGCCCACTGCTTCATGTGTTCTGTCACTGTGTGGTTACATGGGCAGGAAGTCCTCTTCAGGGAGAGATGCTTCTTAATCAGAGCTCGGCACGGCGTCTGGAAAGCCGAGGCTGAGCGCTGTGGCGTGGCTTGCAGTGGTTTGCGAGCTTATGATTCTTTTTTTTCTTCTTCTCTTTTTAACACAGCCTTTGCACAATTCCTGGCTCGGCCCGAACACCAGGGTCTGGTTTCAAGTGACGGGAGAGGATGAGCAATCTGAGGCATAAAGTAAAAGTTTCCAGGGAATTATTTCTCCTCCAATCTTTAATTCCGCCACAATCGGCTACCGCAAGCCCGGCCTCGGAGAAGAAGGCTTCGGAGAGCCGGGGGCGCATGCCCACATTGGAGCATGATTGGGTCATTGTATGCAAATGAAGGCTTTTGCAAGTGAGTGACCTTGAGTGGGGTGTAAACAGTTAGATAAAGTGTTCCACCATGTTCAAACACAACTGATACAGCGGGTTGGGCGGAACTCCAGTTCCATTGCGGCCATATCAGTATAATGCACTTTATTATCAGTACCTGTGAGTGGATTATTATCCTGTTAGTGCTGGATCGTGGAGATTTGGCAAATGCGCCTTTCGGTGTGCATGTGATCAACCGGCAGTGGCTGGTGTCTCCTGGACGAAGCCGGTTCCCTGTTGGTTGTAACCGGGCTGTGTAACTGGGCACCCAGCTCAACATTAGTAGAGGGTGTGACACTGAAATGATGCTGTTCCAGGGAGCCCTCTCAACTAAGTACAGTCTGCAGTATCTGCCCCTTTTAGTTCTGCTGCTCTAGTCAGTGATTCCAGAGTCACATGGTTCCTCGTAGAGACCTATGTAAGGACCCCGCTTGCATGGGTGTCTGACCGAGAGGTTGGAGATTCTTCCGCAACCGGGATGACCCGCAGGTGGCGGGTAAACCTGTAGGCCAGATTTCCACTAGACTTTTGGGTTATTCCTTAGTCCAGCACCCCCACCCCCCCTTAAATACATTTACATATGCAATATGCGTTTATTCAAAGTGGCTCACAAATATCCAAGTTCAAGTAATTTATAATTTATTTAGTGCTTTTTACAATAGCACATTGTCACAAAGCAGCTTTACAGTGTTATAAGCCTTTAAACCTCCAAAGAGTGACAGTGGCAAGAAAACATTGTTTTCACTGTTGTTATTTTAAGGAAGAAACCTTGTGAGGACCAAGGCTCAGTGGGGGACTCATCCTCCTTGAGCGGCCGGGCAGCATCAACAGTGTAAATTATTATTACTTGAATGCTGTGTTTTATTAACTTTGTTTGTTTCTTTTGAGGTGTTGCTAATTTCTTGGAGGTCTCATCAGCTCTTCATCCATGGTTCTGCTGAAGCACTGCTGCTACGACAATTACTGGATGGAAACTGGATTTTTATTGGACTAGCAGTCCTGCAGAATGCCCTCAATGGACTTATATAGTTTTCAATTGTTAAATACGGGTCACCTGATCATCACACAATCTGTGCATGGCTGTTGATGTTGCCCGGCCGCTGCTCCCAAGGGTTTCTTCCTTAAAATAACAACATAACAGAGAGTTTTTTCTTGCCACTGTCGCTTCAGCTTGCTCTTTGGGGGTTTAAAGGCGTACAACACTGTAAAGCTGCTTTGTGACGATGTACTATTGTAAAAAGCGCTATATAATTAAATTACTTGAACTTGAACTTGCTGGATTAGTACCGCCTCAAGTGGCTGAAAATCTGTCTAGGAACCAGGGATGTTGTAATTTATGGTACTGGAGCAAGTACACTTTCAAGTCATGCTAGATTTAGCCAGTTGCCCTTATGACTCTTCAAGACAACTTCAAGAGAAAAATCAGCTGTTCCTACATAAATCAAGTTTAAATAAAGGGAGGCTTAGTGGTAACAGAACTCTTACAGAAGCCCCATTACTGCCTGACTTGTGAGGACTGGACCCTTTAGCAAAGCCCTATAGTCCTTGGACTGTACGGTGTAGTGATATATCTCCCCCACACACATATCTCCGTGCGCAAATATTGGGTCGCCTTCAGTGGGAAGGGTTTGGAACCCCTCCATGGTGGTTTTATGCCATTCATTCAGAGGAGCCTTTATGAGGTCAGGCACAAATGTAGGATGACAGTGCCTGGCTCACAGTCTCCATCGTAGTCTAACCCATGGATAATTGATGGAGTTGAGGTCAGGGTCCTGTGTGGGCCAGTCAAGTTCCTCCTCATCAAACTCACTTAAACAGGGCTTTATAGATCTTGCTTGGTGCATGCTGGCGGAGGAAATAGGCCTTCCCCAAAATTTTCCACAAAATTTTATCTGGTGTATCTGCCCAGCGCCCGAAACTTTCTCCCCTGGATGGGCATGAGGAACCCCCTCGCGACCCTAGTAGAGTGAAAAGTGGAAGATAATGGATGGATGGAAACCTTGGGAGGACCAAGACTCAGTGGGAGACTCATCGTCCTTGAGCAGCCTGGCAGCATCAACAGCGTAGGACAGCCCACAGTCCAAAAACATGGATCAAAGTGAATTGAATTCTCCAAATTGCCCCATATAGAGTGTGTTTGTGTGTGTGTGTCCAGTGATAGATTGGCACCCTTTCCTGAGTGTATCTTCAGATTAGTAGCCCAGCACCCTAAGGTACCACTCCCATCCAGTATCAATAAAGATAAGCTATAGACGATCATTGCTATTAAAAACCAGGTCTCTAATGCAAACGAGGACACAATGCCCTTATTTGAAACAATGAGGTTAATTAGAACTGATGTTACTTTAGGCCACATGCTGTCAAAGTGCTGAGGTGGTGTGTCAGGTGTTCAACGCCTGACACGAGGCCTGAAGGTACGGTCACCCGAAGCGTGGGCCTCTTGGAGACGAGTGCAAGCTCAATAAACAGGATGGCAGTCCATTCGTTACCATCCTAAAAGAAGACAATAAACTGTCTAGTAGTTTCAGCTGATCTGTACAGAATGAAGGTACCCTCAACCTGCCCTCACTCTCACCTTTTATCTCTCACATCAACTCTCCACAGTTGCCACAGACCAACCTTAACCCCTGCAACCTCATTGCACTTCTCACACTTAGAAATATGTCAAGGCCTCGGTTACAATTTTGAGAAACCAAGGGTTCTAACCAAAGGTTCTTCTTGAGAAAGGTCACGGCAGTTCAGGGAAACAACAAGAAAAACTAGGTCAAGAGCAGAATCATTAAATGTTTAGATTGTATGAAGGTACAAATTATAGAACATCTTCGTGAACCTTTGGAACATGCAGTTATTTTTTGTCGGAATATACCATACCTGGCGGTACCTTGTTTAACATGTTCTCCCATACGCCAGGTTTGAATTGCAAGCGGGGTGGAGGTTCCATGTTCTCCCCATGTGGGTTTCCTCCGGGTTCGCTGGTTTCCTCCCACAGTCCAAAATATAGTTCTCCAAATTACCCCATATAGAGTGTGTGTGAGTGAGTGTGTGCCCAGTGATAGATTGTCGCCCTGCCCTACACCCGAAACGTTCTCCCCTGGATGGACATGGGGAACCATTTCCCTTCCAGGGGAGAACATTTCGAGCACTGGGCATTAAATGTTATTAAAGGAACAGAAAATATAAAATACAATGTAAATATACTTTAAAACAAAATATAAACTGCTCAAATAGGCAGTTACAGGGCTTTTACAATACACACTTATAAAGGAGAACTCTTCCCGCGTCATGTTCCAGTCCCGATTATAAACATGGTCATCAGACAGAGCTGCCTTAGGTACACTAATCAAACTCCCTACATCGGCTCTGCCTCTCCTCTCCCCGAGTGGAACTTTCTATATCTATAGAGTTCTATGGGGCAAATGGGGTCATACTCAAATTGTGAATACATCTTCCCCAATCGGCATGGCGTTCTCGAAATGAGACGTGTTCAGCTACATTTCTGGCACATTGCTAGGTTGGTAAACACCACAGACGTCAACAGTCAACCAGTACTCTCCTCGCACCATGCGCCGGTCCTGATTATAAGTGCACATGGTCATCAGGTGGAACCACCTTGGGTACACTAATCAAACTCCCTGATCAGTGCGTTGGCTCTGCCTCTCCTCCCCCCCAAGCATATAGAAATAAAATGTTCTACTTCACACCGGTTTTGTGTCTCTGTGTCTCGTTTAATTATCCGTGTTGGACTACATCTCTGCCATCACATTCCATACCAACTAAAGCATGGTGGTGGCATCATTGTGTCCTTTTTTTTTTTTTTGGATGATTGTATCCTGTGTTGTTTCTTCAACTAGACGATCAACGACAGGGTTTTAAATAAAATGGATGTTCTACTTCATTCCACGATTGTGTCTCTGTGTCTCATTTACTTATCTGTGTTGGACCACATCTCTGCCATCATTCCATACCAACTATGAAGCATGGTGGTGGCAGCATTGCATCCTGTTGTTTTTTTTTTTGGATGATTAGGACAGGATTTTAAATAAAATAGATGTTCTACTTCATACCGGGTTTGTATCTCCGTGTCTCTGTAAATGTATCCCAGTTGGACCACATCTCTTCCATCACATTCCATACCAACTATGAAGCATAGTGGTGGCAGCATTATGCCCTGGGTTGATTCTTTTTAATGAAAACTAGACGATCAGGACAGGGTTTTAAATAAAACACTCTACTTCATACCGATTTTGTGTCTCCGTGTCTCGTTTACTTATCCGTGTTGGACCACATCTCTGCCATCACATTCCATACCAACTATGACGCATGGTGGTGGCAACATTGTGTCCTGTGTTGTTTTTTGTGAAAACTGGACAATTAGGACAGGATTTTAAATAAAATGGATGTCAGCCTTGTGTCTCGGTCTCTCGTTCATGTATCTATGTTGGACCTCTGGATCTCTGGTGGTGGCAGCATCTTGGGTTGTTTTGTTGTGAGACATATGGTCTGGAATGAAGAGAAGATTGTAGAGAAGAATGTTCTATGTCATTCTTTAAGAAAACAGTCTTCTATCCTCTAGGATAGACAGTCAAAAAGGACAATGCACCCTAAGTGATTAAGGAGAACAAGGTAGATCACCTTTAATGGCAATGTTAGGACCCTGACCCAAATCCTGGTAGATCCTCTAATCTACATTCAAATGGACTGATGTTGTAGTTAATGTAAATTAAGTTGGAGTCTCTAGAATGTTTTTAAACTTGAGTAACCACCACATTTCGAGTTACTTACTACTGTACCTTATGACACGTTCTGTAGCATGGTTCTTAATATGGGTTCGGAATCATCAATCTAACTATAGGTTCTATTTCATGGCTCATTCATTTCAAATGACCAGTGTGCTTTCGGGTTTACCGGGAGGCTGACGTCACTGGGCAAGTTCACCAACATTCTCGCTCATCCAGCCACCATGGTGTGGTCGTGTTGATGCCCTGTGGAAAAAACACACAAGACCACAGACCAAAAGCAGTGCAGACACTTGGTCTATAAAGGGAGAAGAGGAGAACTGAACCGTATCAATTATTATTTATTTTCAGATGGTTCTAAATGGTGCTTTAGTTTTGCGGCGGATTGTAATAACTAGTTGATGATACGATACGTCCTGCAGCTATAGCAGATAAACTTTATAACTTTCTATATCTATAAATTTGCGTGGTGTAAATGGGGTCGTACTCAAATGGCAAGTGCCTGAGCATTCTGATCTAAGGTGTTATGTTAAGGTTCCATCTCAAGTCGTTTAAATAGCAGTGTTGCTTGTGAATACATCTTCCCCAATCGGCATGGCGTTCTCAAAATGAGATGTGTTCAGCTACATTTATGGCGCATTGCTAGTGATCTACTTGACGGTAAATACTGGGCAGATACACCCAGGACATGAAACCAATCTATCACTGGACACACGCAAACACACTCTATATGGGGCAATTTGGAGAATTCAATTGATCCTTAATCCATGTTTTTGGACTGTGGGAGGAAACCGGAGAACCCGGAGGAAACCTATGGGGAGAGCATTGTGGGGGGTTCCTCATGCCCATCATGTTTCGGACGCTGGACAGATACACCCAGGACAAGACGACAATCAATCTTTGGGCACACGCTCACTCACAGACAAATACACTCTTTATGGGGCAGTTTAGAGAATTCAATTGACCTTGATCCATGTTTTTGGGCTGTGGGAGGAAACTGGGGGGTGAGAACAAAGAAACTCCACCCAGACTGGGATACGAACCAGGAATCCCTAGTGCTTAGAGCATATACATGCATATATGCATATACAATGCATATACATAGTCAACACTATACTATGTGTTCTTGATTCACAGAAAAATGGAGAACCTCATGGACCAATCTCGGTAGCTGCACTGCTAAAATAGCAATCTACGTGTCTTAAATGGACAAGCTGATTATTTTGCAAATGACGCCCAAAAAATGACGTCCAAAACTTTTAAGTCCCTCTGCTTAGATAATAGAACAGCAGTTAATGTTCTATCTACTAGAAATGCTATAAAGTCTATAAGCATGAAACCGGCAGGAAAAATGAAACCCAAGCCATAAAGGAGCATTTAATATCTGCGGTGAAAGACATTAGAGCTCAGCCTAGATCCATTTTCCTGACAATGTACTTACACACTATGAATGTCTCTCCCCTCGCCAACGTGCAATTTATATAAAGAAGCATTTATTTTATCAGGCAGCTTGTAAATGGAAATATCGCGACACATTCGGAGCCAAAAAGGCCTCCTGTGTTTTAGTAGCTGTTATGGATGGAAAAAAGTAAGTGATATTGTAATTCAATTTTCTCCTCATTCATTAACTGAAGTTTAACTACTGTGACGGCTTTTTTTCGGTTTGCTGCTTTTACAGCCTAACCACTTCTGATGGTGGCCAGCGCCGCGACTGCTTTTCTTAGTGGCCACCATTAATTAGTAGTCTTCCCTGCCATGTTGACTGATCTAATAGGAGCCTACTTTGAAAAAAATAGAAAGAAAACACATCATGCGGTGATGGCAGCGATTTCCGTTGGCCTGTGGGCATAGGAAACCAGCACTGGCCGTTTGGGCACCGGTTGTCTGAAGGCGATGCAAATTTTGCATTCTTTTTCTCGCCCGTTTTCAACCAAGAAGATAATTTGTGTATGGAATTGGAAATTGTTAAAGTATAGAAATACAGGCTCTAGAACACTGTGATGTTGAGAATGGACTACAAGCATTACAAGAATGGGTCAGGGGTAAATGAGAGGGTGGATAGAGAATTAGGATTTGTGGAGACATGAGCGGCGACGACAAGTGTTGGAGATGGCATACTTAGCAAACGAGATGGCATGCAAGATATATTGTGTCCCATCAACCCAGTAGACAATGAGGACACATGCAGCATCTGTAGGGCATGTTTCCAGTAGGGGTGCATGCCCCGTCCCTTTCTCTTTGCATTTTTGGAAAGTGATCCAGAGTGGGGGAACAAGTGGAGGTTCCACCTGTTCCATGTTGGGGCGACAGATAGGGAAGGGGCAAAGTGCGGCGACAGCGGGAGTGCTGGAGATGGCGATTCTTTGCAAACAGGATAACACACAAGATCTAAGAAACCCACAACAGACATGATGATATTCGGAGGCAAAATAGCAAACCGCAAATCTAACCCAGAGTGTTTAAATGTGGATTTTTGTTCATTGTAATTACATAACAACATTACATTTGGTCATTTAGCAGACACTTTTATCCAAAAGCAACTTACAGTCTCCCAACTTGTTTGGGGTCAGAACACAAAGTTGGTCACAAGATCACTGTGGGTCTTGCTCAAGGACCCCCAATGGTAAATTCAGTGGATCTGGGATTTGATCCCACAGCCTTCAGATTGATAGCCCAACACCCTAACCACTGAGGTACCACTCCATAGTTTATCATTTTCTTAAAAAATGCATATGTTTAAATGTGAATGGGCATGGTATCTCAGTGGTTAGGGTGTTGGGCTGTCAATTTGAAGGTTGTGGGTTCAAATCCCAGGTCCACTAATATTACCAGTGTGGGTCCTTAAGCAAGACCCTTAACCCTCATTGCTCCAGCGGTGCTGTGGTCAACCCTGTGTTCACTGTGTTTCCTGTGTTCCCTGTGGATAAAAGCATTTGTTTAATGACAAAATGTGATATTGAATTTGTTTTTTTACAACAAGGTCGTAACCTAATGACCATGAGAACATGTGGATCCCGGGCTAAGACCAGTCAAGAACCCCTGGAATGGAGGATGCGTAAGGCTAAAACAAAGCTAATGGCTACACCATAAGCGAGAGTTCTAGGTGGGGTGGAGAACTCTGAGAAAGGCTGACTCCAAATGAAGCTGGTGTAGTAGAATGGAATAGTGGATGGAAAGTGGAGAAAATAGAGGAAGGCTCATGCTAGGCTAACAGCTAACACAAAAAGAATGGGTTCTGAACTTTAACCTAATCCAAACATGCCTTGCTAGAGTTCTACACATCAGAATCAAAATCCATCCATCCTATCTTTTGCTTTATCCTCTACTAGGGTTGTGTGGGGGGGGTGTTCCCCGTGCCCATCCAGAGGAGAACGTTTTCGGCGCTTAGCAAATACACCCAGGACAGGGCGCCAATCTATCGCTGGGCACACTCTCACTCACACAACATTACTCTATATGGGACAATTTGGAGAATTTCATTTACCTTGATCCATGTTTTTGGACTGTGGGAGGAAACCAGAAAACCCAGAGGAAACCCACGCGGACACGGGGAGAACATGGAAACTCCACCCAGATTGGGATTCAAATCTGTAGGGAATCTGTAGTGCTGAGTGGTGCTAATCACTAAGCCACCGTGCCTCCCAGAAGACAGGAATTTCAAATTAATAAAAGCTTATTATTATTAATAATATAAGTGGCGCTGATTTCTTTATTGTGTCAGCAAAAAGCACAGTCGGGTTGTCATTTCCCTAGTAACTCAGTTTTATTGAACACAAGCATGTAGTTACTCCCAACACTCCAAAAAACCAACCATGTCCCCACTTTTATCCCCTTCACGAACACCCCATGGCAGCCTTTCCCATTGGAGGGGCAATCTGCCAAGACCCGCAAGATTGTGGACGCCACATGTGCATCATAGAGTGCATAAGTTGGCGGACACATGTGGTTGCCAGAATATTTTACCTGAACCCAATTTGATACAGTGGTTTTATTGCTGATGATTATTAGTAAAACACACAGTCTGAACCCCGTTGACCCCTGAAGTCTTGGTTTTATATCTTCCTCACACTTTTTCTTCTCTATTTTCTAAAACGTAAAAGTTCCATCCCCTTCACCACACTGTGGCTTAAATTCCTCTGCCATTGTGTCTCTCCTCGGGCAGCCCGCACTAGCCACATTTCGCTGGCTTGACTTCCTTATGTCTTCCTCCAGTGACCATGCACTCAGCTGGCCTTTCCATCTCCACGCAGAACAAATCATGCTGCATGTTCCCAGTTAACTTCGGAGTAGTGGTGGTGATGGTAGGATTTCATGTCTAAACCTCAGCAGGACTTTGTAATTTGCTCCCGATGTGCAGTTATGTCAGTGCTGGATGTTTAATCGGATGTCGTTTGTATCACTTGAGTGAGCACTAGATCTCCACAAGAAGCAAGATGAAAGCTGTGTAATGTAACACTTTTAGTGTCCGTGACTACTGCAATTGGCCGTTTGGTTTAAGGGGTAATCCTCTGTGTTAGCTTGTGTGGGTGTGTGTGTGTGTGGGTACATAAGTATATAAATATATATGTGTATATGTATATATGTATATGCTTATACATATATATATATATATATATATATATATATATATATATATATATATATATATATATATATATATGTATATATATATATATATATATATATATATATATATATATATGTATGTGTGTGTGTGTGTGTGTGTGTATGTATAAATGTGTGTGTGTGTGTGTAAGCAGCATAAATACTCACTCACCTACACACACACACGTGTATATATATATATATATATATATATATATATATATATATATATATATATATATATATATATATATATATATATATATATATGTGTGTGTGTGTGTGTGTGTGTGTGTGTGTGTGTGTGTGTGTGTGTGTGGAATCCCCATCTGGGTGGAGTTTCCATGTTCTCCCCGTGTCTGCGTGGGTTTCCTCCGGGTTCTCCGGTTTCCTCCCACAGTCCAAAAACATGGATCAAGTCAATTGAGTTCTCCAAATTGCCCCATATACAGTGTGTGTGCATGTCTGTGTGAGTGAGTGTGTGCCCAGTGATAGATTGGCGCCCTGTCCTGGGTGTATCTGCCCAGGACCCGAAACGTTCTCCCCTGGATGGGCATGGGGAACCACACCGCGACCCTAATATATAGGATAAAGCGTAAAATAATGAATGAATGAATTATATTATAATATAATATCAATATATAATATCAATATATATTATATCAATATTATAATATCAATATATAATAAATTATGTATTTATAGCATATTATTAAAATATTGCAGTGTCATAGACTAAGCAAAATGTGTCATTAGGCTTGTGTGTGTGTGTTTGTGTGTGTGAGATGCTTGTGTGATAGTATGTATAAGATCCTGTAAGATAACTTCATACAAAAACAAACAGTCCCAACCTCAGTAGTTAGTTGAAGTCACTTACCACACTTGAGGATGTAAGCATTCACACCGTCAGATGTACACATTCAGGTTCCAACACTTCCAATAAACACTGTTCTTTGGTTTCTTCGAGACGAAGACGATAAACTGATTCAGCCGTGGCATTCATCTATCAGCAAAAAGCCAGTTAATGCTCTCATCAGCAGGGTCTTTTTCACTCTTGTTTTCCTGCAGGCCTATTCGCTACCTTTTTTTTTCTTTTACTTGAGGATTTACTAGCATGAGCGACCACACTGAAAGTACCTTGTGGGTTTTATGTGGTGGCAATTTTAGATCCCACAGCTCTGGCAGGATGTGAGTTATTCTAATGCATGACAGCGGTTTCGATCTGTCAGAACTACTAAACAATGGCGGAGATTTCCTAGAACTTTCCGGGTTTCTGCAGCTGTCTGATTTATGATGTTATTCTGTTATCTTTGGCAGGGGGTTCTGTGGGATGGTGGGGACATGTCACGATGATACTGGCTCTTAGAAATCTGGGGTCATCTCATTCGCGCTCCAACTTTATATTGAGGGAGCAGCAACACTGCCAAAGTTGAACATCATTGATTAAGCACAATGAGATCTTGTATAAAAGCTCAAGACACATGAACAGTAATGTTCAAGTTGCTTGTATCATGAATGTATATATATATATATATATATATATATATATATATATATATATATATATATATATATATATATAAATAAACATACTTACATTCATTATATATGTAATATATAATTAATATTATATAGACACACACATACACTTTAGTTAATGCTTGTATCATGAATGCACATCCAAAAACATGGATCAAGTCAAATGAGAACTCCAAATTGCCCCATATAGAGTGTGTATGTGTGCGTGTCTGTGTGAGTGAGTGTGCCCAGCGATAGATTGGCACCCTGTCCTGAGTGTATCTGCCCAGTGCCCCAAACCCTGGATGGGCATGGGGAACCCTCCCTGCGACCCTAGTATAGGTTAAATCGGAAGATAATGAATGGATGGATATATATATATAGTATATGTAGACTTACACTGAATAAATATATATACAATAATATATACAATACTATATATACCCATATATATACACTCATTCTCCCTCTCTGTCTGTATATATATGGTTCCCCATGCCCATCCAGGGCAGAACGTTTCGGGCGCTGGGCAGATACACCCAGGACAGGGTGCCAATCTATCGCTGGGCACACTCACTCACACAGACATGCACACATACACACTCTATATGGGGCAATTTGGAGTTCTCATTTGACTTGATCCATGTTTTTGGACTGTGGGAGGAAACCGGAGAACCCGAAGGGAAACCCACCGGACACGGGGAGAACATGGAATTCCACCCAGATGGGGATTCAAAGTGGGAATCCCTAGTGCTGAGAGGTCAACGTGCTAACCACTAAGCCACCGTGCTGCCATATATATATATATATATATATATATATATATATATATATATATATATATATATATATATATACACATTCATGATAAATGTATTAACTAAATGCATTAAGTCTATATATATTGGCCTATGTCTCGTGTATTTGTTATGTCCTAATACTGCATAACTAATAGCATCCAAATTGTAGCTCGAAACCTGTATCGTCATTACAGATTTATAGTGCTTAACACCATTCAACACATAGGAGGCGTCAGAGTTCTTGACCATCTGGTCCTCACAATTTTAGCTAACATTTGATGTCATTACGTTTTTGCCATTTTTACCACAGGAGCAGTAACTAGCCAAAATTAGCGATACGGCCATCCAACGTTCTCGACAACCCTGCTGCTAACCGTGGAGTTGGTAACTCCACGCCGTTGTGACGCACTCGTGTGGGACCTCAAGAAGTAGAGGTTGGAAAAAGTAACATGAACCCCTCTCACTTCGTGGCTACGCTAGCCGGTAGCTGCCAAGGTCAAAGCTAACCCACTAATTCTTCCAAATGAGATATTCATAGCATCTTTATAAGGACAGACGAAGACGTTCTACCATGAACCGGTAGACTCTTTTTTTTTTTTTCGGTGGTGAGAAAGAATATCACATTATATCATTTGCTGATATAAAAGCCTCTATTAAAATGTCATAGGTAGAGACCCAGACAAGTCGTAAATCACTTATGGGTAACAAATTAAATATAATAGTATTTTAGTATTTTTCTGAGGTCAGTGTGCTTATTCATATGTAAAAGACAGACCTTATTACCCCAGTGCACGATTATTCTTCGGTGACTGGCGGTTCGTTAACATGGGACGCAACTAATTACGCACCTGGAAGGATTAATTAGATTACATTATCATGCCAGGACACTCTAATACCCCTTTAATTAAAGCATCAGTATCAAACGCTCACAATCCCCGCCATTTATTAGCCCTGTCCAGATTGAGGGGGGGGAATGTGGCCTTTAATTTTTATTACTGTGAGAACCATTATTTAATCCCTGCATCATTACATTAAAATCACACCCGAAAAAGTCCCATTTCCCAAAATAACATCCCAGTCCCCGTCCGTTTCCCCTGTCTTGGTGTGAGCAGCCATCCAGCCTGTTTTTTTTCCTATCTACAAGATTAATAGGCCTTTGTACCCTGGAGGGGTTCGGTTTCGTCTCACAGCCTCGCTGTGGGAGTTCCATAGGGTTCAGTAATCGGGCCGCTTTTGTTTTCTCTGTGCGCATAATTACTAAGCTTACCGACTCGTTCTTGCGGGTTTCTCAGACAACTGCATTGGTGAGGACATGCCATTCTTAGAATTCCCCTCCATTACCACAGAAGTCTTTATTTAACCTTGTGATTAGTTGAAACGAATTTGTGTTTCGAACCCATATTTCAGCATTAAGAGTGCTTAATGGTGGTGAGAAGTGAATGAGCTTTTAAATGCGATCTGGGATTTGATCAGAGATTCAAGTCTTGATCATAGAACATCTTCCACATGTGAAGTACTGCATAGTGGTGTAATGTGTTTGTAAATGGGGGGGGGGATCAGGGGTGGAAGGAGTGAAGACCTCCTGAAACAGGGTTGCATCCCAATATATATCCATCCATCCATCCATCCATTATCTTCCGCTTGTCCGGGGTTTGGGTCGCGGGGGCAGCAACCGAAGTAGGGAGACCCAGACCTCCCTCGCCCCAGCCACCTCCACCAGCTCGACTGGGGGAACCCCGGGGCGTTCCCAGACCAGCTGAGAGATATAATCCCTCCAGCGTGTCCTGGGTCTTCCACGGGGTCTCCTTCCAGTCGGACTTGCCTGGTACACCTCCCTAGGAAGGCGCCCAGGAGGTATCCTTACCAGATGCCCGAACCACCTCAACTGGCTCCTTTCGATGCGGAGGAGTAGTGGCTCCACTCCGAGTCTCTCCCGGATGACCGAGCTTCTCACCCTATCTCTAAGGGAGAGCCCTGCCACCCTGCGGAGAAAACCCATTTCGGCCGCTTGTATTTGCGATCTTGTTCTTTCGGTCATTACCCAAAGCTCATGACCATAGGTGAGGGTTGGAACGTAGATCGACTGGTAAATCGAGAGCCTTGCCTTGTGGCTCAGCTCCTTCTTTACCACAACAGACCAGTATAGGGTCCGCATCACTGCTGACCCCGCGCTGATCCGTCTGTCAATCTCATGCTCCATCTTACCATCACTCGTGAACAAGACCCCGAGATACTTAAACTCCTCCACTTGAGGCAAGATCTGATCCCTGACCCAGAGAGGACTCTCTACCCTTTTCCGGCTGAGAACCATGGCCTCAGATTTGGAGGTGCTGATTCTCATCCCGGCCGCTTCACACTCAGCTGCAAACCGATCCAGTAAGAGCTGAAGTTCGCAGCCTGATGATGCTAACAGGACCACATCGTCTGCAAACAGCAGCGACGTGATCCTCAGATCACCAAACCGGACACCCTCCATCCCCTGGCTGCGCCTAGAAATTCTGTCCATGTAAATTATGAACAGAACCGGTGACAAAGGACAGCCCTGACGGAGTCCAACCCTCACTGGAAACCAGTCCGACTTACTGCCGGCCACGCGAACCAAGCTCCTGCTTCGCAAATACAGGGACTGAATGGCCCGTAGTAAGGAGCCATGTACCCCATACTCACGAAGCACCTCCCACAGAATACCCCGAGGGACACAGTCGAAAGCCTTCTCCAGATCTACAAAGCACATGTAGACTGGTTGGGCAAACTCCCATGAACCCTCGAGGATCCTGGAGAGAGTGAAGAGCTGGTCCAGTGTTCCACGACCAGGAAGAAAACCACACTGCTCCTCCTGGATCCGAGGTTCGATTATCAGTCGGACTCTCTTCTCCAGTACCCCTGCATAGACTTTGCCGGGGAGGCTGAGGAGTGTAATTCCCCTGTAATTGAAACACACCCTCCGGTCCCCCTTTTTAAAAAGAGGCACCACCACCCCCGTCTGCCAGTCCAGAGGCACTGCCCCCGATGACCATGCAATGTTGAAAAGGCGCGTCAGCCAAGACTGCCCCACAACATCCAGAGCTTTGAGGAACTCCGGGCGGATCTCATCCACCCCAGAAGCCCTGCCACCAAGGAGCCCTCTGACTACCTTAGCGACTTCAGCCACAGTGATGGACAAGCCTCCCCCCGGGTCCTCTGACTCTGCCTCCTCTCCGGAGGGCATATTGGTGGGATTGAGAAGGTCCTTGAAGTTTTCCTTCCACCGCCTAATGACGTCCCCAGTCGAAGTCAATAGTGCACCCCCTCCACTATATACTGTGTTGGTGGCACACTGCTTTCCCCTCCTGAGTCGCCTGACAGTTTGCCAGAATCTTCTAGGAGCTGACCGAAAGTCACTTTCCAAAGTCTCACCGAACTCCTCCCACACCCGGGTTTTTGCCTCCACGACGCACGAAGCCGCAAATCGCTTGGCCTGTCGGTACCGGTCAGCTGCTTCTGGAGTCCCACAAGCCAACCATGCCTGATAGGACTCCTTCTTCAGCTTGACGGCATCCCTTACACGGGGTGACCACCACCGTGTTCGAGGGTTACCGCCACGACAGGCACCGACTACCTTTCGACCACAGCTCCTGTCCGCCGCCTCAACAACGGAGGAACGGAACATGGCCCATTCAGGCTCAATGTCCCCCACCTCCCCCGGAATGTGGTTGAAGCTCTGACGGAGGTGAGAGTTGAACATCTGTCTGACGGGTTCTTCTGCCAGACGTTCCCAGCAAACCCTCACTATACATTTAGGTCTGCCTGGTCTGACCGGCATCTTCCCCCGCCATCTGATCCAACTCACCACCAGGTGGTGATCAGTTGACAGCTCAGCTCCTCTCTTCACCCGAGTGTCCAAGACACATGGCCGCAAGTCCAATGACACCACTACAAAGTCGATCATTGAACTGCGGCCTAGGGCATCCTGGCGCCATGTGCACTTATGGACACCCTTGTGCTCGAACATGGTGTTCGTGATGGACAAACCGTGATTTGCACAGAAGTCTAACAACTGAACACCACTCGGGTTCAGATCAGAGAGGCCGTTCCTCCCAATCACACCTCTCCAGGTCTCACTGTCATTGCCCACGTGAGCGTTGAAGTCCCCCAGTAAGACTACAGAGTCTCCAGGGGGAGCATTTTCCAGTACCCCCCCCCACAGACTCCAAGAAGGCTGGGTACTCTGAACTGCTGTTCGGCGCATAAGCGCAGACAACAGTCAGTACCCGTTCCCCAACCCGAAGGCGTAGGGAAGCTACCCTCTCGTCCACCGGAGAAAACCCCAACATGCACGCATCAAGCCGGGGAGCCACGAGAAAGCCCACACCTGCCCGACGCCTCTCACCATGGGCAACTCCAGAAAATAACAGAGTCCAGCCCCTCTAAAGAACCCAGAACCCAAGCTGTGCGTTGAGGTGAGCCCGACTATATCTAGCCGGTATCTCTCAACCTCCCGCATCAGCTCAGGCTCCTTCCCTGCCAGTGAAGTGACGTTCCAAGTTCCGAAAGCCAATTTCAGCAACCGAGGATCGCGACGCCCAGGCCCACGCCTCCGGCCACCGCCCGATCCACACTGCACAGAACCCCTATTACTAACCCCCCACAGGTGGTGAGCCCATTTGAGGGGGAACCCATGTAACTCTTTCGGGCTGGGCCCGGCCGGGCACCACGGGAAAGTGCCCGACCGCCAGACGCTCGCTGACGAACCCCATCCCCGGGCCTGGCTCCAGGGTGGGGCCCCGATAACCCTATATCGGGCAGGGTACACGTATTCCTGGTGTTTCTTTTCATAGGGGTTTTTATTGGACCACTCTTTGTCTGGCCTGTCACCTAGGACCAATTTGCCTTGGGAGACCCTGCCAGGGGCTTTTTGCCCCAGACAACATAGCTCCTAGGATCATTCAAGCACGCAAACTCCTCCACCACGGTAAGGTGGTGATCCAAGGAGGAGTCCCAATATATATATATATATATATATATATATATATATATATATATATATATAGTTATATAGTAGGGTGGCACGGTGGCTTAGTGGTTAGAACGTTCGCCTCTCAGCGCTAGGGATTCCCGGTTCGAATCCCCATCTGGCTGGAGTTTCCATGTTCTCTCCGTGTCCACGTGGGTTTCCTCCAGGTTCTCCAGTTTCCTCCCACAGTGCAAAAACACAGATCAAGGTCCATGAGAAGTGAATGAGCTTTTAAATGCAATCTGAGATTCGATCAAGGATACAAGTCCTGATCATATAACATCCTCCACATATAGAGTACTACATAGTGGTGTAATGTGTTTGTAACCGGAGGGGGGGATCAAGGGGTGGAAGGAATGAGGACCTAACACAGGGTTGCACCCAAAAGAACAGGCTTTATTGCTGACACAACATTTACATTTACATTTAAAACCCAGGCTTTCACAGTATTCATTCATTCATTATTCATTCAATATTCATTCATTATTCACTTCCGCTTTATCCTATATTAGGGTTGGGGGGGGGGGGTTCCCCATGTAAATATATTGGGTCAGGTACTAATGTAATATTGAAATAAGTTCAAGTAATTTATTTATACAGCGCTTTTTACAATAGCACATTGCAGCTTTACAGTGTTATAAGCCTTTAAACCCCCAAAAAGCAAGCTGAAGTGACAGTGGCAAGAAAAAACTCCCTGTTATGTTGTTATTTTAAGGAAGAAACTATGGGAGGACCAAGGCTCAGTGGGGGACTCATCCTCCTTGAGCGGCCGGGAGGCATCAACAGTGTAGAACAGCCATGTACAGATTGTACAGTTTGTGGTGATCAAGTGACCTTTATTTAACAATTAGAAAATTGAGGGCATCCATTGAGGACATCCTGCAGGACAAAAAGAAACAAACAAGAAATGCAGTTAGAGCTAATAAAGCCCAGTATTTAAGTAATAACCAGAGTTTGATTGACACAGTGCATCATGTGACTCCGGTATCACTGACTAGCACTTTTAGAATCAACCTGGGCTGGGTAGGTGTCTCTTAACATACACCTTTTTTGGTTCTGATGGGTTGATACTTGGTGTCATAGTTTTGATATATAGGCCAAATTTTCTATAAGCTACCATGCACTGCAGTTGGAGCATAACATCATAATCCTCCTTATGGCCCATGATTCTATTGCTTCCGCCATTGTATTCCTTTAAACCATGACTCTGATAATTATTATATAAGTGAATTAATTCTTAATCGCTTGTTCCCCGTAATTATTATTTGTGGACGTTTAAATATTTCCTTGACGACGGCCATGAATTATTAACAATTAATTAATAAGTCAAACATCAGGCAGAAGTGCAGAGTCAGTGCTTTTGAAAGCAGCCAGGTCAGAACATCTTGTCACTATCGTACTCTTTGTTCTCATCACTGATCTTTAAGCAGCTCGGCCTTCATTTACATCCGAAGATATACAGTGTGAAAGTAAGCAGCTGAAGGAATGAGTGGGAATTATGGGAAATGGAAAAGGATTAATGGTCTTTTCACTCATCCAGCCCAGAGATACTCATCGTTCTAGATTGTGCCGAGAGTCACCTTGGGTGTAGAGTGTCTGTAGAGGTGTAGAGGTGGAGAACTGTTCGGGGAGGTAAGAGAGTGTTAAGGTGTTCTGATATCGGAAGCCCAGTGGTGCAGAACATTAGCAAATCTGAAATACAGCGTCTCATTTTGCGTACGTTATACCATCTCCTTGTTGCTATACTCCATATCGCCAAAAGTGTTTGCTCCCGATCCAAATAATTGAATAGTATAGAGTTCTGATTGCCTCCATGCTTGCATGACCAGGAACCATGACATGCAGACCACTACCACTTCTAGACCAGTAAATTCCAGCATAGTACTGGGATAGGATGCATGCGATGGGCAAAGGTTCACAGACCTCCTGCAGAGCCATTCGCTAAAGACCTGCAACCTTCACATGTAATATATATATATATATATATATATATATATATATATATATATATATATATATATATATATATATATGAATATATTTTGTTCAAATTGTGAATGCTGTAAATTGCCCCATATATTGTGTATGTGTGTTTGCGTGTGTGTGTGTGTGTGTGTGTGTGTGTGTGTGTGTGTGTGTGTGTGTGTGTGTGTGTGTGTGTGTATGTGTAAATGAATGTGCCCAGTGATAGATTGGCAACCTGTCCTGGGTGTATCTGAAGAACCAAGACATGCAGACCGCTTCTAGATACTAGACCAGTAACTTAATAGGATGCATCAAGCAATGGGCGTAGATTCATAGAGCACAGAACTCATGCAGAGCCAATGGTTAAAGACCTATATATATATATATATATATATATATATATATATATATATATATATATATATATATATATATATATATATATATATATATATATATACTGTATGTATATATACTGCTTTAATCAGGGTTTATTAAAGGCGTAGAAACACCCAACAGCAAAGAGGTACAAAGCAACGAGTGAACGTAAAATAAACGACGTGCACCGAGGACGGGGAACACAGGAAATAAATACAAAAAGACACCCGACCACGTGCACAAAACAAACCAATGACAAGATCGAGTTAATTAACTAAACTTATGACCAATGAACGTTAATTAACTCCAAAGAACAAAAGAAATGCAGAACAGGTGACAGGTGCCCTAGGCACCTGTTACAGTACCCCCGCCCCTCGAGGTAGGCGCCCTCTGCGGACGCGGCGTGGAGAGCGCCCTCTGCGAATGAGGTGTTGTGGACGCCCTCTGGCTGTGAGGTCAGGTGGGCACCCTCGGCGGATCAGGAGTGGGCCACGCCTTCTGGCTGCGTAGTCCGGTGGATGGCGGACTAGGCGTATATATATAGGCGTCATGGTGGCTTAGTGGTTAGCATGTCCCCAATCTCAATCTAGGTGGACTTTCCATGTTCTCCCCTTGTCCCCGTGGGGTTCCTCTGAGTTCTCCGGTTTCCTCCCACAGTCAAAAAACTTGGATCAAGGTCAATTGGCAAACCACTACCACTTCTAGACCAGTAACTTCCAGCATAGTACTGGGATAGGATGCAAGAAGTCCAGCGATGGGCGGAGGTTCATAGTGCACAGACCTCCTGCAGAGCCAGTCGCTACAGACCTGCAACCTTCACGTGGTCTTCAGATCAGCTCAAGAACCCAAGAAAGCATGAAAGGAATTTTGCGGAATGGCTTGGCGTAACAAAGCATTGGCTGTGATGGTGCAAGGCACACCACCACTGGACTCTAGAGCCAGAAGGGTGGTGTTCTCGGTTGCTAGGGGAACAGTGCTTGTCTGATTGAAGTTCAGAGCATTATGGGTTAGCGCCTCTAACTTCAGTCCAGCATCGGCGTACTTGTTCCTATAGGAACTAACAAAGCATGTTAGGAAAGGGTATGAATGTAGAACTACAAATGGTGAGTGGAACTGATACCTGTAGATGAAACTTTCTGTGGATGGGCAGTATGCTCGGGTCCCGCCATCAGTTCTCTCCTGGCATTTGAGCAGCAGAGCTCCAATTTATCAGGATTAAAGGGTTTTCCACCAGTACATTGACCTTGAGGAGTTGACATTGATTTCCCATGGCATCACGCTGATAGGGGTCACTGTCACCTAGCCCTCTGCAGGGCCCAGATCGGGAACGGATTCGAGAAATCCCGTAGCAGACTCCTGATGGATCGCCTTTGTCTGGGTCGCATCAATCCTCGCCTGCCTCCGAGGACCTGGCACCTGTGCCAAATTTATCATAATACACAACCCCGAGGAAGACAAAAACAAGAAGCGCTTCCTAAATACAGCTCATCAGGTCGGGTGGAGGCTGCGGAATTATTTTTTCATTACGATTTTTTTTCAGATACTGCTTCTCCATGTGTGTGTGTGTGTTTGTGTAGTGTGTGTGTATATAAGTGTGTGCTTGTGTTGTGTGTTTGTGCATGTGTGTGTATGTGTGTATTTATTTGTGTGTTTATTAATCTATGTGTGTTGTGTGTGTTTGTATATACAGTATCTATGTGTGTGTGAGTGTGTGTGTGTAGATATGTATGTGTGTTTCTGTATATCTATGTGTGTGTGAGTGTGTGTGTAGATATGTATGTGTGCGTTTATAGAGTGTGTGCCTGTGTGTTTGCATGTTTGAGTATTTATTAATGTATGTGTGTTTTTTTGTTGTATGTGTTTGTATGTGTACTCATGCTTCAGTATTAATTTACGTTTCTGTGTTTGTGTAGTGTGTGTGTGTGTGGATTTATGTGTGGATTTGTTTCTGTGTGTGTTTGTGTGTGTGTGTAAGTGGGTGTGTTGATGGGCATTTGTGTACGTATTCCTATATATATATATATATATATATATATATATATATATATATATATATATATATATATATATATATATATATATATATATATATATATATATATATATATATATATATATATATTGAATGCTCTAAATTGGCCCATATAGTCTGTGTGTGTCTGGTCTGTGTGAGTGAGTGTGCCCAGGGATAGATTGACACCCTGTTCCAGGTGTATCTGCCCAGTGCCCGAAACGATCTCCCCTGGAAATATATATATGCTTCTGCTTTATACCTATATTAGGGTCGCGGGGGGGTTCCCCATACCCATCCAGGGGAGAACGTTTCGGGCGCTGGGCAGATACACCCAGGACAGGGCACCGATCTATCCCTGGGCACACACTCACTCACACAGAAATGCACACAAACACCCTCTACATGGGGCAATTTGGAGAACTCAATTCAATTGATCCATGTTTTTGACTGTGGGAGGAAACCAGAGAACCCAGAGGAAACCCACGTAGACACAGGGAGAACATGGAAACTCCACCCAGATGGGGAATCGAACCGGGAATCCCTAATTCTGAGAGGCGAATGTGCTAACCACTAAGTCACCGTGCCGCCCCTGTGTGTGTATAAATAAACAAATTTATTATATATAAAAAAAGAATATATATATATATATATATATATATATATATATATATATATATATATATATATATATATATATATATATATATATCCTTGAGATTGTTTACCATCTCTGCTCAACTTTTCGTGGTTCTATTCACACGTAACGGCCATCTGCCCTTAATACACTGAGTGGAACTGAAGATTCCTGAGTGAGCACTTTATAAGATGGAAAAAAAGGTTATGATATTGACTATGTGCTAATTTAATTAATTACCCACAGTTCCCTGGAAAAGGTTTCATGGACAGTTGGAGGAAACGAGTGAGAGAACGATGTCTGTTATTCTTATTGCGCTGTGAAGCCGCGCGGCCTGACACCAGTCCAACCTCGCTTTCTGCCTCGCCGCCTCGATAGGCCGAGGAAAGAATCATCCGTCTGTGAAGAGGTGGAAAGACAGATGGGGACGAGTTCCCGGGTCCGTCTGCTCCTCCTCACCAACGCCGCCCAGGTATTGTCTGCACGATGACGCTCGGACAAAACCAGGCCAAGCTGCGGCCACGGGCCTCCAAACCACACAGCCAAGGAGGACTGGAGCTCTACCCATTTCCCTCCCTCCTCCCCCTAAACACACAATGCCCTCTTTCAGCCTTTGCCCAGCCCTCAATGAACCAGAAACAGCCAGCGTTGTGCAGAACGCTGCCTCGCCGGCCTGTTAACTACAACCACTACAGAGCTTAACAGCGCACAACAGATGAGCTGCGCTGATAATGCCACTCCAAATCTGCACCGTGGGGCAGTGCGTTATGTAAGAACCAGGGCGATGCAGGGTGGGGGGTCTTTGTTTCCTAATCAGGGGTCTCGTTCAAATCCTCACATGAAATCCAGAACTTCACGGACTCGGTGGAGGATGTGGAGGTTGGGTGGAGTTCCTCCGCGACGCTGTGGTACATTTCGAAGGTCAGACGGTGGGATCCCGCAGTGTTGTGCCGCTTTGCTTTTCTTTTTAACTGCTCCTTGCTCTTGCCCTCAGACAAACAGAGAGGGTACTTAAGACCACCCACAGCTCGGGGGTCACCATTAGTCAGGACGAAATGAAAACCATCAAATTCACTATGTGGTTTTGTGACAGACTATGTGTTTTGTTTTATATATGTATGTGCACATGTGTGTGTGTGTGTCTCTCTCTCTCTCTCTCTCTCTCTCTCTCTCTTTGTGTATATGTATATATGTGTTTTTGTTTGTGTGTACATAACATATGTATTATATGTAGTTCTATTATGTGTGTGAGTGCCTGTCTGTCTGTCTGTGTGTGAAGCTATGTACATAAATTGTATGTGTGTGTTTGTGTATGCACGTGTGTGTAAACATGTATATTCATAGTGTTGTGTGTGTGCATTTGTGTTTGTGTGTGTGTGTGTGTATGTGTATATATACACTGCTAATTAAAAAAACACTCAAATAACACATCCTAGATCTGAATGAATGAAATATTCTCATTAAAAACTTTGTTCTGTACAAAGTTGAATGTGCTGACAACAAAATTACACAAAAATAATCAAAATCAAATTTATTAACCAATGGAGGCCTGGATTTGGAGTCACACACAAAATTAAAGTGAAAAAAAAACACTACAGGCTGATACAACTTTGATGTAATGTCCTTAAAAAAAGTCAAAATGAGACTATTGTGTGTGGCCTGTATGACATCCCTACAACACCTGGGCATGCTCCTGATGAGGTGGCGGATGGTCTCCTGAGGGATCTCCTCCCAGACCTGGATTAAAGCATCTGCCATCTCCTGGACAGTCTGTGGTGTAACGTGATGTTGGTGGATAGAGCGAGACATGTCCCAGATGTCTCAATTGGATTCAGGTCTGGGAAACAGGTTCAGGGTCCAGAGCTTCAATGCCTTCATCTTGCAGGAACTGCTGACACACTCCAGCCACATGAGGTCTAGCATTGTCCTGCATTAGGAGGAACCCAGGGCCAACCGCACCAGCATATGGTCTCATAAGGTGTCTGAGGATCTCATCTCAGTACCTAATGGCAGTCAGGCTACCTCTGGCGAGAACATGCTGTGCGGCCCTCCAAAGAAATGCCACCCCACACCATTACTGACCCACTGCCAAAGTGGTCATGCTGAAGGATGTTGCAGGCAACAGAACACTCTATATGGCATCTCCAGACTCTGTCACGTCTGTCACATGTGCTCAGTGTGAACCTGCTTTCATCTGTGAAGAGCACAGGGCGCCAGTGGCGAATTTGCCAATCCTGGTGTTCTCTGGCAAATGCCAAGCGTCCTCCATGGTGTTGGGCTGTGAGCACAACCCCCATCTGTGGACGTCGGGCCCTCATACCATCCTCATGAAGTCGGTTTCTAACCGTTTGTGCAGACACATGCACATTTGTGGCCTGCTGGAGGTCATTTTGCAGGGCTCTGGCAGTGCTCCTCCTGTTCCTCCTTGCACAAAGGTGGAGGTAGTGGCCCTGCTTCTGGGTTGTTGCCCTCCTATGGCCTCCTCCACGTCTCCTGGTGTACTGGCCTGTCTCCTGTTAGCGTCTCCAGCCTCTGGACACTACGTGACAGACACAGCAAACCTTCTTGCCACAGCTCGCATTGATGTGCCATTCTGGATGAGCTGCACTACATGAGCCACTTGTGTGGGTTGTAGAGTCCGTCTCATGCTACCATGAGTGTGAGTTTGTGTATGTGCTCTTGTGTGTGTGTGTGTGTGTGTGTGTGTGTGTGTGTGTCACATGATTGAGTCACATGATCATTTAACACTTATCGTCCATCATAGTGTATTAGTTCCACTCAGCAGCGGAAGTTGTATAGAAGGTACTAATAAAATAATAACGGAACCACCACCAAGTACTAGAACTGGATGTATTCCGAATCTCCAGGATGAATTCATCTTCATCCGTGTGTAACATCTCCAGCCAAAAGTCTCATTCCACACCGCCTCGTTTGCCAAATCATTTGTCATCTGCTCCGGCGCTTGGCTACCTGAGCCACACTTCCTCACCGGGTCGGATCACGGTGTGTGGCCCAGTGGAACAGTCCTTCATGCGTATGATGTGTGAAAATGGGAACGTGTGTAAAAGCATTTAACAAATTCACCAGTGTAAATTCAAGGGCTTTTAGTCTGAACATACCTTTCCACATGATGGAGGGGTTTTATATTCGTGTCACATCATCAGTCAGCTACAGTGTGTTTGGGTGAAAGACGAGGTTGAGATGTGAGGTTGTTTAATGTAATGGTGGTGCTGGAATCAATAGCAACTGTGAGGGTTAATGTCTGTGTTTATGTTTAGCGGATGCTTTTGTTTTTGGGTTCTGTGTTTGGGGTCTGAATTTAGTAATTGACAGAATTGAAGTGTATTCATGCAGGGGCAAATGACTATGTGAAGTGTGTGTGTGTGTGTGTGTGTGTGTGTGTGTGTGTGTGTGTGTGTGTGTGTGAAACTGAAAGAGAGAGTGTATTATATGTATTTACATCTATGTATGTGTGTGTATATGTATATATATATATATATATATATATATATATATAGAGAGAGAGAGAGAGAGAGAGAGAGAGAGAGAGCTAGGATATATGTGTATTATAGAGTGTGTTATATGGATATATATACTGTATATATATATATATAGCCCAGCCATAGATTGGCACCCTGTCCTGGGTGTATCTGCCCAGCACCTGAAACGTTCTCCCATGGATGGGCAGGGGGAACCCTCCCGCAACCCTAATATAGGATAAAGCAGAAGATGAATGAATGAATGAATGAATGAATATATATATATATATATATATATATATATATATATATATATATATATATATATAGATAGAGAGAGAGAGAGAGAGAGAGAGAGAGAGAGAGAGAGAGAGAGATTTATTGCATTTATTGTATGTATTATATCTAGTTGTTTGTTTGTGTATGTATTAAATCTAGTGTGTGTGTGAAAGAGATATCTATATATAAAGTATTATATCTATATATAATGTGTGTGTGTGTGTGTGTGTGTTATATGTATTATTTTTAATTGTGTTTGGATGTGTGTTTATTATTTCAAGTTATGTTTTCGTGTGTGTGTGTGTGTGTGTGTGTGTGTGTGTGTGTGTGTGTGAGAGAGAGAGAGAGAGAGAGAGAGTATTATTATATTATATCTAGTTGTGTGTGTGTGTGTGTGTGTGTGTGTGTGTGTGTGTGTGTGTGTGTTTGTGTATTTGTTTGTGTTTGCATATCTGAGTATCTGTGTTTGTGTTTATTATTTGTATTATATCTAGCTGTTTGTGTTTGTTTGTGTGTGGGTCTGTGTGTGCATATCTGAATATTTGTGTTTGTGTGCGTGCGTGTGTGTCTCGGTCTGTCTGTCTGTGTGTATATTTATGTGTATGTTTGTGTGTGTATGTGTACATAATATATTTCTTATAATAAATGTGTGTGTGTCTCTCTCTGTCTGCCTGTATGTATATTTATGTGTGTGTGTGTGTGTGTGTTTGTGTGTGTGTACATAATCTGTGTGTGGATTAAGAATAAACATTTATCATACAGAGTATACTTTCAGATCCACAAGTAATAATATGTTTTAAACGTCATCATGTTGAAATCTCCTGAATAAGAACCCGGGTTTCACCCTCCACCCTGGCGTCTCACTGCCTCCACGTGGAGCTCTATCGGTGGAGTTATTTGAGCCGACGCTCTCAAGGGCCCACTTCTTTACTTCGAGATTCAGCGGTGTATTGATTAGATTTCAGGCCCTAATTGGGCTGTGATCTCTCTGGCCCTGAGATGTATGATGAGGATGACAGGAAATGGATACTCCTCTGATGGTTGTAAATAGCCTAGTTGAACAAAATGTGTTTTTCTTGGTTCCACTGCCAAATCTCTCTCCTCTTTCCTCCCATCACTCAGCCGTCCGCCCTCCATCATGGCCGTAGTGGATGTTCCAGCATGTTGATGAGCTCCATCGCTGATAAGGCATCAGTCTGAAGTGCAGTGATAGGAAGGAGCATCGTAGAGGGGTAATTTAGAGCAGCCAATTTACCTTAAAGCCATAGTTTTGGACTGTGGGAGGAAACCGGAGGACCCTGAGAGAATCCATGTGGACACAGGGAGAACTTGCAAACCACTCAGATCGGGATTCGAACCTGGAGCCCCAGCACTGAGAGGCAAATTTGCTGACCACTACACCATTGTGCATGTTAATGAGCTCCATCGCTGATAAGGCATCAGTATCAGTCTGAAGTGCAGGGATAGGAAGGAACATCCTATAGGGGTTATGTAGAGCAGCCAATTTACCTTAAAGCCATGGTTTTGGACTGTGGGAGGAAACCAGAGAACCCTGAGAGAATCCACATGGACATGGGGAGAACATGGCAACCACCCAGATCGGGATTTGAACCTGGTGCCCCAGCACTGAGAGGTGGAGGTGTTGACCACTACACCATTGCGCATGTTGATGCACAATTGATGAGCTTCATCGCTGATAAAGCATCAGCATTTTATAGAGGTAATTTAGAGCAGCCAATTTACTTTAAAGCTATGTTTTTGGACTGTGGGAGGAAACCAGAGGACCCAGAAAAAATCCATGTGTAATTAAAGGTATTTAATACACACGCAGGAGGTTCTGTTATTGAGGTGACAGGAATGCGGCGTGACACCACCAACCAGCGGTTTTTGAAAACTCAAAATCCTGTCTCTGTTTCTTCATTTTCTCAGCGCACAAAGTATATGTACGTCATGTAGGTATGGCCTTCCTGGTGAAATCTTAAAGAAAGAAAGCACGATTTCCTCAGTGCTGGGAATCCAGATTCGAATCCCAATCTGAGTGGAGTTTCCATGTTCTCCCCGTGTCCGCATGGATTTGCTTTGGTTTCCTCCCACAGTCCAAAAAACTTAATTTTAGGGTGAAGTGGCAGTGTCCAACCTTGTCCTGTGTGTATCTGCCCAGCCCCTGAAACTTTTTCCCCTTGAAAGGGGTAAGATGGGCATGAAGAACCCCAACTGTCTTTCACAACAAAGTGGAAGATAATGAGATAAATACACACCAGTACGTCTACCTTCTAGTTCTGGGAATCCAGGTTCGATTCCTTAATTGGAAGGAGTTTCACGTACTTCCAGTGTTTGCATGGATTTACTCCGGGTTCTCCAGTTTCCTCCCACAGCCCAAAAACATGAATTTACTGTGAACTTCTGGTGAACTTCTATGAATTGCCCCTATATAGAGTGTGTTTGTGTGTGTGCCTGTGTGAGTGAGCGTGGCCAGTGATAGATTGGCGCCCTGTCCTGGGTGTATCTGCCCAGTGCCCGAAACATTCTCCCCTGGATGGGCATGGGCAACCACCCAAAAGTGAAGGATCAATCAGAATTACATTGGTGTACATAACTGGACCTAGACCTGTATTTTGATGTAAGTTGCCCCATACTTCCCTCCACAATATAAAGTTATTTATTTATTCATTCACAGTTCCCATGTTCTCCTCGTGTCCGCGTGGGTTTCCTCTGGGTTCTTCGGCTTCCTCCCACAGTCCAAAAACATGGATCAAGCTCAATTGAATTCTCCAAATTGCCCGGTATAGAGTGTGTTTGTGTGTGTGTGTGTGTGTGTGTGTGTGTCTGTCTGTCTGTGTGAGTGCGTTTGTGCCCAGTGATGGATTGGCGCCCTGTCCTGAGTGCATCTGCCCAGTTCCCGAAACGTTCTCTGCTGAATGGACATGGGGAACCCCCCCACGACACTAGTAGAGGATAAAGTGGAAGATAATGGATGGATGGATGGATTTCTCCACTCCAGCTGAATAACACCCCCTCCCTCGTCTTTCATGGGTATAATACAGATCCTGTAACATCGCTTATATAAATTTATTATGGCTAATTATTTATTCCGCTCGACATGCCTTACAGGAACAGTGGGAAACTTTAGACGGGTGACCTGTCGGAAAGTCATTTTTTCCCAAATTAAATCACTGCTCCTCAGACATCAGTTTGATCGTGGTGGAGAGACACGCAAATCATTTATTAGACATCATGCTGAAAGAGTATTGGCACCGCAGCGGGGCTTATAATTGCCAGTTATCATAAAAACTCGCCAGGCAAGTGTATTAACGTTGAAAACCAATATGTGAGTATTAGAAAATCTAACGGCATAAATGGCATGACCTACTTTGCACAGCAGAACAGACCTTATATGGCATGGGTGGTTCCCCATGCCCATCCAGTAGAGAATGTTTCAAGTGTTGGGCACATACACCCAGGACAGGGCGCCAATCCATCGCTGGTACACACTCAGACTGTGGAACACACTTCGGACTGTGGGAGGAAATCGGAGAACCCGGAGGAAACCTATGCGGACACGGGGAGAACATGGAAACTCCACCCAGATTCAAACCTGGATCTCCAGTGCTGAGAGATGGACGTGAAAGCCACTACACCACCGTAGATCTATTATATAAATTAATTATAAAATTATTGAAAACTATAAATTCATCCCTGCCTTAGTTACTGATCAGGCAGTATTAATCAAAAGGTTGGCAACGTCCCCTTCTTGCTCTTGGTCTATTTCCTCCACATACCATAGAGATGCATTTTGTAGTTTTACAATTACAGACTGTAGTTCATCTGTGTTCTTTGTTTTTGTTAGTCCCCTGTTGGTTCTCTGTTCTCTATTGGTCAGGAGCATCACAGAATATAATTAGGGTGGTGGATTATTGTCAGTTCTGCAGTGACACTGATGTGGTGAGGGGGTTTTAGTGCAGCAGTGCAGTAAGCACCTCAGTGACACTGCTGGGATAGGAACCATGCTCCAACCAAATAATACCTGCTCTGTGGTGCTACTATTGGGGATTCGAACTGAGTACACAGTATGTACCATAGTCCAAAAACAGATGGACTACAGTCTGTAAGTGTAGAACTATGATGAAGTCCATCTTAACAGTAAAGAGGAACTTTTTTGGTACCATACTTGTAATATTGACATAAGTACCAGTTTATGTACTACCCCTGATCCAAAACAACTTTAATAGCTGGGATGTCCACATAATTTGGCACCATATACAAAAAACAAAAGTCAAAATATTTCACCACACAAAAAATACCTGCTCTGTGGTGGTACTATTAGGGTTCTGACCGATGTGTACAGTCTAGAACTACAAAGTCCAGTTTTACAATAAGTGGAACTGATAACATGGATGATAAATGAAGCACAAAGTCGTTGAGGAGGAACTTTGGACTCTGTGTTACTGTGTTTAGAACACTTTCCTGAACTCAGCGTCCACTCCAACCACGGTACTCGAGTGAGTACCTGACGATGTCGTCAGACACCATGTCACTTGGGGCGGAATTGTCACTTATGGTCAAACTGTTTACGCTTCTCAGTGACTGAGAATAATGCACCAACCAAATAATACCTGCTCTGTGGTCCTGATGATTAGAACTGAGACTATTATAGTAAGTGGAACTGAGCATTATAAGTCATTGAGGAGGAACTTTAGATTCTGTGTTTAGAACACTTTCATGATCTTGAGTGCTCGAGTGAGCATCTGGCGATGCCGTCAGACACTGGTGTCACTTGGGGGTATGCTGGAACTGTTCGAGCAGTGCTGCTGTAGTTTTATTTAAACACCTCAATGACATCAAGCATTATGCAACAACCAAATAATACCTGCTCTGTGGTGTTACCATTAGGGTTCTGACCCGAACATAGTACCCAGTATGCACTGTAGTTCACAAACTACAGTCTAGAACTACAAAATATATATCTTTACAGTAAGTGGAACGAAGTCGGTAAAGAGGAACTTTGGACTCATACTGTGTTTAGAACACTTTCGTGATCTCGGCGTCCGCTCCTACCACGGTTCTCAAATGAAATGTACCACTTTCGCTATAAAGACTGAGGTCATGGAAGCGTCTCCGGCTACTCTCTGCATTTCTCATTAATGTTCTTTTGGAAAGCAGGGAATGTTTGGCGGAGGAAATTGCCCCAGTCTCGACTCCATTGTGGCAGGCCGCTGGTATGAGAGGGTGTCCAAGTTCCCGCTGGTGTTTGATTAGGTAGTACCCAAGAGTCAATGTTCCATGCGCACCTGACGATGCCGTCAGACAGCGGTGTCACTCGGGGCTATGCTGGAACTGCGCCCTATACACAAACCGCAGTTACTACCAACTGTGTTATCCTTCAGTTTTCCATCTCAGCAACACCTCATATAAGTTCCATTTCTCTTTCCTAAAAATGAAAAAAAGAAACAGCAACCCCAGGCTAATTATTTACCCCTTTAAATTCTCTGTCCTACACTCTTAGAGGGAGAGGGATTGCCGGGTCTCCTGGCTCCATGTATTTTTCTCCTAAAGAGTTTCGTGAAAACTGCTCTCTGGCGTATAGCCACCTACATATAACGTCCTAACCGTTCCGTCATCTAGCTCCTCCTCAGACGTCGGCTTGTGGCTGTGATACCTGCATCTTCCATTCTCTTGCTCTGTCCACTTCACTCCAAAAGGGGTCTCAGTCTTGCCCACGCCGAGGGTTAATGATGTTGGGCTATCACTCTGAAGGTCGTGGGTTCTTAACCCTCATTGCTGTGGCCAACCCTGAGTCCAACCCTGTGGCTGTGGCCGACCTTCATTGCTCCAGGGGTGCTGTGGCTTCTCAGACGTCCATGCTGGAGCAGCTGATGCCCAAATCTTTGTAGGCTGTGAGGGGTCTTGGTCTTGGCCCATGCCATCTGAAGTGGTTAGGATGTTGGGCTATCACTCTCAAGGTTGTGGGTTTAAATCCCACGTCCACAGAAGTTTCCAATGTGGGTCCTTAAGCAAGACCCTTAACCCTCATTGCTCCAGGGGGGCTCTTGTTCCTCCTCAGACGTCCATGCTGAAGCAGCTGATGCCCAAAACTTTGTGTCTGTGATACCCGCATCTTCCATCCTCTTGCTCTGCCTGCTTCACTCCAAGAGGGGTCTTGGTCCTGGCCCATGCCATCTGATGGGTGTTGGGCTATCACTCTGAAGGTTGTGTGTTCAAATCCCAGGTCCACTGAAGTTCCCACTGTGGTTCCTTAAGCACGACCCTTAACCCTCATTGCAGCAGAAGGGCTGTGGCCGACCCTCATTGCTCCAGGGGAGCTGTGGATCCTCCTCTAACGTCCATGCTGATGCCCGCAAAACTTTGCATCTTCCATCCTCTTGTTCTGCCTGCTTCACTCCAAGAGGGGTCTCTGTCTTGGCACAAGCCATCCAAAGGAAGTAAGTACAGAATTACAGCGGTGTGATGGGGTGTGGTAGCTCAGTGGTTAGTGTGCGCTGTCAATCTGAAGGTTCTGGCTTTAAATCCCAGGTCCACTGAAGTTCCCACTGTGGGTCCTTAAGCAAGAACCTTAACCCTCATTGCAGCAGAGGGGCTGTGACCAACCCTTATTGCTCCAGGGAGGGGTGCTGCTTGCTTCACTCCAAGAGGGGTCTTGGTCTCTGCCCAAGCCATCCAATGGAAGTAAGGACAGTATTACAGCGGTGTGATGGGCATGGTAGCTTAGTGGTTAGGGTGCTGGGCTATCACTCTGAAGGTTATGGGTTCAAATCCCAGGTCCACTGAAGTTGTGGGTCCTTGAGCAAGACCCTTAACCCTAATTGCTCCAGTCACTTCGGTTAAAAACATCTGCTAAATTACTCAATTTCAATTTGCTCTACCTGCATGGAACATCTCGAACCTCCTCAGCTCCTCCTCAGGCATCAATGCCCAAAACTTATCTTCCATTCTCTTGCTCTGACCACTTCACTCCAAGAGCAGACTCTGGGAAGGATGAATGACTTTGACTTTCGTCTCTTGGCCATCTGATAGAAATAGAGGTTTACGATGGTCTTAGACATGACAGATGAGGGTATACAGGGTTCTAAGGATGTTGCCACCAGGCAGGCAAAAGAGAGGAAGGGCAGAGAGGAGGATTGTGAATGTTATAAATGCGGCCATGGAGATGGTTGGCGTGATGGAGTCGGATACTCACGATGGGACAAGATGAAGAATGAAAATCCACTGTAGTGTCCCTAATGGAGATGGCCGTCAATACCCTGAAAATATAAACTGGCTATGTCTTTAATAAGACGGGATGGGTGGCCATCCACTCTGTTATTGATGGCAGGTCCGGTCCATTTTAGTTCCCATTAAATAATAAGCGATTACCAACCAACGATTCCTAGAATTAATTATTAAAATTTTCCGAAAGTCATGGCCGACCGCAATGGATAATTATTGGTTGCTGCTAACTGATGGTTTATAAAGAAAAGCTCTTAAAAATGTCAAACGCACTACCCAGGATGTAGACATAAAAACTACCCCACTATGACCTCAATGCTCACCACGAGACAAAAACCACAAAAAATTCCCTGGAAAAAAAAACTTTCAACAAAACCAACCCCAAACCTTCTTCTAATGTCTGGTAAAGCCAAATTTATCGGTGGAGAAGACAGAGATTATACTGAAGTGATGAAACACGCTTCTCACTAGCCGCAGAAAGGGCCAGGCTCAACGGGGCAACTCGATACCAGGGGTCTTCCACGGTCGCTTGTCTCAATCCATATCAAGTGGAAGGATGATTTCGGAAAAGGGTGAAAGTCTTTTCCCTGAACGGAGACGAGTGCTTTGACTGATGACTGGAAAATGACTTGAAAGAGATGTGAGGAGAACCCGGGATGGAACAAACCAGAGGGCTTTAATAGAACAGACACTAAGAACCTTATGTAAGTGTGCCTTCAACCGCACACTGTGCAGTTTGATTTAATGCCAGTGTGTCTTTACTTTTAAAATGATCATCATGATTTCTTATGGACAATGGTTGCCACAACTACTAAAATCCCTTCTAACAAGTCAAACAACGGTTGCTGCAACTACTATAATCCCTTATAAACAATGGTTGCCAAAAACTACTATATTCCCTCACAAACCATGTTTACCACAATTTCTATAATCCCTCATAAGCAACAGTTGCCACAACTACTATAATCCCTTATAAACATTGGTTTCCACAAATACTCTGATCCTTCAAAACAAAAACAGTTGTTACAACTATTAGAGTCCCCCATAAACAAATGTTGACACAACTACAATATTCCCTTATGAATGATATTTGCCACAACTTCTATAATCCCTTATGAACATTGGTTGTTACAGTACATCTACTATAATCCCTCATAAGGAACGGTTGCCAAAAACTACTACGATCCCTTAAAACAATAATTGCCACAACTGCTATAGTCCCCATAAACAAATGTTTACTATAAACATTTAAAAACATCTATAAACGGTTACTAGAATCCCTAATAATGATGGTTGCCACAATCAATATAATCCATAAACAATGGTTGCTACAATTTTTATATAATCGCTCATAAAGGATGGTTGCCACATTTAGTATAATCACTCATAAATGATGGTTGCATTTACATTACATTTACATTAGTTGCCTCAACCACTATAATCCCTCATAAACAACAATTGCCTCAATTATAATCGCTTCACAACAATAGTTGCCATCGTTTGAGTACCCCCACCCCCCATTTTTATTTCATTAATGCTTTTATTTTATTTTATTCTAATTTCTTTCATCCCTATTTAATATAATAATCTAATCCCTATCTGTTAGATATGTCCGTTCTTCCCCGGAAGAGGGCGGCTACGCGGAGTAATTACGTACGCAGCTCGCGCCTAGTGAGCGCTTCCCGGGCACTGACTACGCGGGGAAATAAAGCGTACGTCGGTCCACGGAAACGCTCCCATGAGTGCGACCTGCGCGGCGCCTGTAACACTATCCCTATATATATATATATATATATATATATATATATATATATATAATTATTTTTCCCATTTTTAATAATCACTCATAAATGATGGTTGACACAATTGGTTGAGCTATAATCCCTCATAAACACAAGTTACATTTACATTATATTTACATTAGTTGCCTCAACTACTATAACCTCTCATAAAAAACTATTGCCTCAGTTATAATCGCCCCATTTTTATTTAATTAATGCTTTCATTCTTTTAGTCCTGTTTTATTCATTCATTACCTTCCGCTTTATCCTATATTAGGTCGCAGTGGGGTTCCCCATGCCCATCCAGGGAAGAACGTTTCGGGCGCTGGGCAGATACACCCAGGACAGGGCGCCAATCCATCGCTGGGCACACACTCACTCACACAGACACGCACACATACACACTCTATATGGGGCAATTTAGAGAACTCAATTCACTTGATCCAAGTTTTTAGACTGTGGGAGGAAACCGGAGAACCCGGAGGAAACCTACGCAGACACGGGGAGAACATGGAAAATCCACCCAGATGGGGATTCAAACCGGGAATCCCTAGCGCTGAGAGGCGAACGTGCTAACCACTAAGCCACCGTGCCGCTAGACCTGATTTATTTTATTTTCTTCTTATTTCTTTTATCCCTATTCTGTTTTATTATATATATTTTTTTAATGATTTTTCTCATTTCTATAATCGCTCATAAATTATGGTTGCCACAATTTCTATAACTCCTAATAACAATGGTTGCCACAATTTGTGTAATCCCTAATAACCATGGTGGCCACATCTACTATAATCCCTCATAAACTTTGGTTGCCACAACTACTATAATCCCCCAAACAATTTTTGCTACAATTTTTATAATCTCTCATAAACAATAGTTACATTTACATTAGTTGTCTCAACTACTATAACCCCTCATAAACAACACTTGCCTCAATTATAATTGCTTCACAACAATAGTTGGGCTTTACCCCCTTTACCCCCCATTTTTATTTCATTAATGCTTTCACTCTTTTATTCCTGTTTTATTTTATTTTATTCTTATTTCTTTAATCCCTATTCTTTTTTTTTTTAGATATTTTAAAATTATTTTCCTCATTTCTATAATCGCTCATAAATTATGGTTGCCACAATTTCTATAACTCCTAATAATGATAACCATGGTTGCCACGTCTACAATAATTAAACAATGGTTGCTACAAATTTTATAATCGCCCATAAACAATAATTGCCACAATTTCTATAATCCCTCATAAACAATAGTTGCATTTACATTACATTTACATTAGTTGCCTTAGCTACTATAATCGCTTAAAATAAATTATTATAAAAAAATTATAATCGCTTCACAACAATAATTGCCAGCGTTTGAGTTTTACCCCTTCTCATTTTTATTTTATTAACGCTTTCATGATTTTATTCATCATTCATTCATTCATTCATTCATTCATTCATTCATCATCTCCCGCTTTATCCTCTATTAGTGTCACAGTGGGGTTCCCCATGCCCATCCAGGGGAGAACGTTTCAGGCGCTGGGCAGATACACCCAGGACAGGACGCTCACTCACACACACACACTCTATATGGGGCAATTTTGAGAATTCAATTGACTTGATCCATGTTTTTGGACTGTGGGAGGAAACCGGAGAACCCGGAGGAAACCCACGCAGACACGGGGAGAACATGGAAACTCCACCCAGATGGGGATTTGAACCTGGAATCCCTAGCGCTGAGAGGCTAACGAAGCCACCGTGCCGCTAGACCTGATTTATTTTATTTTCTTCTTATTTCTTTTATCCCTATTCTGTTTTTTTTTATATATATATTTTTTTTTAATGATTTTCTCATTTCTATAATCGCTCATAAATTATGGTTGCCACAATTTCTATAACTCCTAATAACGATGGTTGCCACAATTTGTGTAATCCCTAATAACCATGGTGGCCACATCTACTATAATCCCTCATAAACTTTGGTTGCCACAACTACTATAAGCCTTTATTCATATTCTTAAAAAAAAAACATATTTTAAAATGATTTTCCCTATAGAAATCAGGAACTCAGAGACGTTAATCTAACTGCTTGTTTTTATTTCCCGTCAGACACAATTCCTAAAAGCCAAGCTATAAAAAGCATCTTAATGTGGCATTTAGTGATGAAACTAAAGCATGTGGACAGTGAGGCTGAACGGTGTGGAGTGGAGAAGGACTTAGTGCTGAGGGATCGTTCTTCCCCTCAAATCTGCATACAGAGGCAGAAGTGTCCGACGTCGACAGTCTCAGCACTCCTCCCCGCAAGAGACTAATTGACTGTATTGTCTTAGGCCAGGTCCCATCAGACTAGGTGTAGATTGATGGTGTTGGCTAGCCTCCCATCAGTCTATTCCGTGCTAATGAGAACGTGTTTAATGCGGGGGGGGGGGGGGGGGGGGGGGGTGGAAGGGGCCGTACGGGGACATTGATGAGCTCCAAAGTGGACAGGAGAGGCCAGAACTTCATGAATGACGCTCGCTGATGGATGCTCATGACCTAAGAGAGGGTGAGGGAGCTGGAGGTAATGCCCAGGGTTTGTTCTGGTGTGTCAGAGCTTATTAGCCTGCGCAGTCGTCATCTACGAGTGCCTTTACATGCTGGATTCTGCTGCGAGGTGCTGAATGTTGGTGTTGGCCTTGGGTCTCGAGAAGTACTTGTACTTTTTGGGGAAACTAAGCACAGGGTAAATGCATTAGAGGAACTTAACGGCTTTAATGAAAGAGGTGTTTTACATCGTGAAGCTATGTTCCTTTAAGCTAAGGGTTTATTTATTTAGTTTATATAAAGTTCTTTAGAGTATCTACATTTTTGGTGGTTAAGGTACAACACTGTTGGCTTGTTATCACAAAGTATTTATGCTAATTAGTTTTATTGTATTATGCAATGGGGCACTCTATATAGGGCAATTTGGTGGCTTAGCAGTTAGCACGTTCTCCTCTAAGTGCTAGGGATTCCCGGTTCAGATCCCAATCCCAATGAGTTTCCAGGTTCTCCCCGTGTCCGCGTGGGTTTCCTTTGGGTTTTCAGGTTTCCTCCCACAGTCCAAAAACATGGATCATTGTAAACTGAATTCTCAAAATTGCCCCATATAGAGTGTGTGTGTCTGTGTGGGTGAGTGTGTGATAGATTAGCGCCCTGTCCTGGGTGTATCTGCCCAGTGCCCGAAACGTTCTCCCCTGGATGGGTATGACCCTAGTAGAGGAGAATGGAAGATAATGGACGGATGTTATGCAATGATGATTTAATTTAATAAGCTGGTAATCATGAGATACTGCACAGCTTGATATTGGACCTGTCAATGTGATTTTGTGATCGTTACAATGGGATGAAAAAATGTATTCATTGGTATGTTTTGAGCGTGCAATGAACCAATCACGTGCCACTTGTTGTTACCTGTAAGAGCCAGGTGCGCTCTAACTTGTGGATTGCTATTTTAACGGTGCAGCTACCTGGACTCAATGCCCGAGTTTATTTGTATAGCGCTTTATACAATCATACATTGTCACAAAGCAGCTTTACAGTGTTATAAGCCTTTAAACTCCCAAAGAGCAAGTTAAAGAGACAGTGGCAAGAAAAAAACTCCCTGTTATGTTGTTATTTTAAGGAAGAAAACTTGTGATGTTACTGTGAATGGAGAACACACAGTATGGTGTGGACTATATATGCATTCTGTGATATACAATAGCGTTCAGTTCTATTCAGAGTTCAGTGGTGTTGGACGCGTGTTGATGGTTCACCGTCAAGATAGCAATGATTTCCTGGACTCTTGACATCTGGAGAGGTCATCAACAAGATAGGAATACACCAGAAATGTACCTGAACACACCTCATTTCGAGATGACAATGCCCATCCGGGTATATATATACGAGCACCATCACTAATTAAACGCCGTGTGAAAATACTGACCACCTGATGTATGTCTATCATCTATAAACATTAAAACCAACTGCCGTAAATGTCCGTGACCTGTAGTGGGTGCATCATAAATGTCTGTATGGTAGAAGCTGGGAATGTCGGATCGTCTTTCCCCCAACCCTCATCCAATTCCGTCAAATAGAACCTGTTTTGTCCACGTTGTGTGAGAGGGTTTCCAGCTCAGTGGCCTCTCGGATGTGAGAGCCTTTCTATGTGAACTGTGTTGCCTTTGTCTCCGGTTCATGACATTCTCCGGATGCCCACATGCCATGGATGCCTACATTTCCTTATTTTCTCAATTCCATATCTGTTTATGTTTGAAAGGGGGCTCTTTAAGCAGGCCGTCGTTACTCTTGTCTCCCATGACTCTGTAGGAGGAAACCAAATTGTTGTCACATTTCCTATTCCAGGTCAGGATTCTTGGCCTTTGAAGTCAAGAGTCTGTTATTGGTCCTTGGATTTTTCTAAAGGGCTGAAAGGATCATGTTTTAGACTGTGTTTAGTCTGATTTGTCACAGGGAAGTCCAGCTCTGTCGTGGGCTTGGGGTTAAGGAACCAGCAGTTGTAGGCATGGGGTTAAGGAACTATCCTTGCACCCTGAAGCCCCCTGTTCAATTCCTGGTCCCATCAAGTGCTCTTGCTGAAGGCACCTTACCTCAATTGCACCTTATACAAGGCTGCCCATCACTTTGGGCCCGAGAAGGAAATGGGGTTAGGTGCCTTGCCCAAGCACAGGGTGGGACTGGGAATCGAACCAGGGCCCTACAGGTCACAAGCCTGGTTCCTCATAGAAGAAAACAAGGAAGAAAACATGGATTCCTCAGTGCATGGAACAATTCATTACTCATAAGACAAAAAGCACAGAAACACCGGGTAAAGGTAAATAAAGGCAGCCTATATAAACCAGGAGTGACATACCAGGTACATGTCTCACGGCTCTTGATTTTATCCCCGACATTTTGTCCGTGTAACATTAAAGGTGGACTTTAGTATTAACTTTAGACCAACTACACCATTAGGTGTGCAGTTAGAAGCCTGTAACACATCATTACCCTCCACTGTTTACGTTAAAGTTCCATCAGCCAGTTGTCGGTTATTAATTGACCACAGGGTGCCATCTGGGTGGCTGTTCCATGGTTTGCATTGGTGGAAACTTCTCCTTGACCCCGGAGCAGTGGTGCACGGTGGTGGGCCAGTGGTGGTCCTTTTCCACTGACAAAGTTTCCAAGTGCCATTAATGGCATGTTATGAATCTCAGACACACAGTTAAGTAATAATTAGAGTTTTGACAACACATTTAATAAGCTTGGATGAATAATCTTTAAGAACATGTCGCACCTAATGTAGATTCTGTCTTCTGCCAAATCGACAAGATTAGTCAGCTCTCCTTGGGGCATCCCTCCCCATAACAAGCCATATCATCCCTCTTCTTATTTTTGGCAGGTCTACAAAACACACACACGGTACATGGCGACAGGCACCGAGAATCGTATAACTAGCATGGAACGTTTCCAAACTCCTTGTTGAATCCCCAAATTCATGTAATGAGATCTGGACTTGGAGATGTCGGGACGGCACAACAAATTGGCCGTGTGCTAAGACGAGGCGGAGGAGGGAGCGAGGAGCGAAAAATGGAAAGCTAGCATGAGGATGTAACGCAAGAGCCTCGGTGGCTTGACAGTCCCACCGTCTTCATGTCTATTATTTGGCCTCGACCCAAGGAGTTCGGCTTTGAAGATAAACATCGATGTCAGTTTTAATCACCCTCCTCCGAGCGGCACATGTCGGGATAGGCTCCGGCTCCCGTCTCCGTTCCCGTCCCTGGCTCGGCTCCTTCGGTCTCTTTGAGACGTAGCCATTGCCATTCTGCCATTTCCTGCGTGGCCCTCTTGCGTGTGTCATTTTCCTCTTTTTACTTTCCGCCCTCTCAACCCCCCGCAGCCGAATCCAAGGACTGACACCATCATTTGTGGCATTGGGCTGAGGGTTGACATACTGCCCTCAGCAAATCTATTATTTATGAATGAATGGGGATTAGAGACCTTCGCTTTGGTGGAAGTTATCTGTACCAGTATCCAACGGCCAAATTTGGAATAAAAGTTCTGTGTGGTTCTTTGTTCTAGTTTTGTTTAGTGTTGTTGGAGTTACACTCTGAGGGAATTCATAAGGTTATAAATTCAGTGCTGTGTGTACATATTGTGGGTTCTTTGTTGTCTCTGGTAAAAAAAAATTTTACCATAATCTTTTAATTTAATTTAATCATATTTAATATTATGTTGGGTCTATAAATATATATATATATATATATATATATATATATATATATATATATACACTACAGGCCTTCGTTTCCATGGTGGAAGAAGGCGGGGCCTCCAGGGACCTAGTTCCACAGAGGTCTTTTACTTTGTTGGAAAAGGAGGAAGGGGTCTAAAGAAGGTGTTTAAACTGGTTCCACCAAAGACCTTCCATGGTTTGATGGGAGGAGGTAGGCTCGCCAACATTCTGTTTCACCAGGGGTAATCTACCGCATGATGGGAGGAGTCATGGACTTCAATGGCTTGGTTCCATTAGAGGCCTGATGAGACAATCTACCGCATGGTGGGATGAGGTAGGGTCTTCAGACACTTGGATCCACCTTGGATCTATCAGAGACCTTCTACAGCATTGTGGGAGGAGGTAGGGCCTTAAGAGGCCTGGTTCCATATAAGATTCTGCATGGCTCCCCTTCTGAAAATTTTAGTCCAATCCTCTGCAGTTACCTGGGTGGCTGCGGTAATTACACTAAGAATCACCAAAGGTCGTCCAATACATCCACCCATTATCTTCCGCTTTATCCTCTACTAGGGTCATGTGGGGGGGGGGGGGGGGTTCCAGGGGAGAACGTTTTGGGTGCTGGGCAGATACACCCAGGTCAGGGTGACAATCTATCACTGGATAAACACTCACCCAATCACATAAACACATTCTATATGGGGCAATTTGGAGAATTCAATTCACCTTGATCCTTTTTTTTTTTTGGACTATGGTAGGAAACCGGAGAACTATCGAATGGTGGGATGACGTAGGGTCTTCAGAGACTTAGATCCACCAGAGGCATTCCACAGTTTGATGGTTAGAGGTAGGCCCGCCAAATGTCCGAGTTCAGAGGCCTGGTTCTACCAGAAGGTGATCTCCATATAAGATAACTACCGCATGGTGAGAGGAGGTAGGGTCCTAAGTGATATGGTTACACCAGGAGCCTTCTACAGCAAAATGAGAGAAAGTAAGGCCTTCAGAGGCGTGGTTCTACCAGGGGGTTGTTTCCATATAAGACAATCGACCACATTGTGGGAGGAGGTAGGGTCCTAAGTGACCTGGTTCCACCAGTGGACAGGTTCCAAGTAAGACTATTTACAGCATGGTGGGAGAAGGTAGGGCCTTCAGAGACCTGGTTCCACCAGGGGCATTCTACAGCATGGTGGAACGAGGTAGGGACTTCATTGACCTGGAACCATATAAGACAATCCACCCCATGGTGGGAGGTGGTACGGTCCTAAGTGACCTGGTTCCACCTGGAGTCTTCTACAGCATAATAGGAGAAGGTGAGGCCTCCAGAGGCCTTGTTCCACAGAAGCTGGTCCCATATAAGTCTATCTACCACATGGTGGAAGGAGGTAGGGTTTTAAGTGACCTAGTTCCACCAGGGGCCTTTTACAGCATGTTAGGAGGAGAAAGAGCCTTCGGAGGCCTGGTTCCACCAAGAACATTCTACAGCATGGTGAGAGGAGGTAGGGCCTTCAGAGGGCTGGTTCCACCAGGTGAATTCTACAGCTTTGTAGCAGGAGGTAGGGCCTTCAAAGGCCTGGTTCCACCATGGGATTTCTACAGCATGGTGAGAGGAGGCAGGGCCTCCAAATGCCTTGGTTCCGCCATACATAGAACTGCTTGGAATGCCAGAAATGCCCCAACAATCCATCCATGCAATCCATCCAGTAAACGAAGACGGAATGCAGCCTCCTTTCAGTGACTTCCAGTGACTCTATCCAATCATGGCGTCCGTAAGCTACTATACACTTCCAAGCGGCCGGATTTAGCGTCCATGTTCTATCCCTCCCAGCAGCGTACTGGCTAAAGCACTTATCACAACACGCAGGGCTATTCTTCAGTAACGGATGACAGCCAAAACATTTCCTTTGCCATTAATTCTGCAAGAGGAGAAGACTTATAGCTGCGTGAACGGCATGTTTGCCTTGATTCATGTAGCAGTGCGTGTTAAAAAAAACAAAAACACAACCCGAAGAACTGAGTAGCCTACGTTCATGAATCTGAGGCCTGTTGTTCTTGGCAGTAACATGATCTAAGTAGATGCTTTTGGTTTTTCACGTCTGACCTTTCAGCCCCAGACTATGTTTCATGCTCCACATGGTTCCCCTTCCGAAAATGTTAGTCCAATCCTCTGCAGTTACCTGGGTTGCGTTAATTACACTCGGAATCACCAAAGGTCGTCCAATATATACATACATCCATTATCTTCCGCTTTATCCTCTACTAGGGTCGCGGTGGGGTTCCAAATGCCCATCCAGGGGAGAACGTTTTGGGCGCTGGGCAGATAGAACCAGGACAGGGCGCCAATCTATCACTGGACACACATTCACTCACACAAAAACACACAAACACACTCTATATGGGACAATTTGGAGAATTCAGTTGACCTTGATATATGTTATTGGACTGTGTGAGGAAACCGGAGAACCCTGCGGAAACCCACGTGGATACGGGGAGAACATGGAAACTCCACCCAGATTGGGAATCGATCCGGGAATCCCCAGCACTGAGAGGAGAACATGCTAACCACTAAGCCACCATGTTGCCCAGTTGCCCAGTACAATCTCATTAAACAAGTGAGGATTCAAATGAGGACGGCACGGTGGCTTAGTGCTTACCCATGTTCTCCTCTCATTAGTAGGGATTCCCAATCCCAATCTGGGTGGAGTTTCCATATTCTCACCGTGTCCGAGTGGGTTTCCTCAGGGTTCTCCTGTTTCCTCCCACAGTTCAAAAACATTGATCAAGGTCAATTGAATTCTCCAAATTGCCCCATATAGAGTTTATCTGTGTGAGTGAGCGTGTGCCATTGATATATTGGCACACTGTCCTGGGTGTATCTGCCCAGCGCCCAAAACGTTCTCCCCTGGATGGGCATAGTGAACCCCACTGCGACCCTAGTAGAGGATAAAGCGTAAGATAATGGATGGATTCAAATGAATCACGGAATCAAATGCGAGCATGACGGGAAAGGGCTGCAGCTCATGCTTGGTGCTGCCTTGGTTTTTCAAAAGTGAGGCGAGAGAAACTGTTTGTATGTTACCCGAGCATGGTGTATGAGCGACGACTTATTTCCTGTGGAAGGAAGTGATAAAGAAGACAAAGCGATGAATCCGCTGTGGCTGGATTGCACCGACGTTCACTTCTGGGTAATTCTTGTTCTGCGCCCAAGAAGTCAACACATGGATTCCTCTTAAATGCTGATGTGGGAGTGTTATGACTCAAGAGTAAATAATTTACAGATAATATAATTACCAGTACCAGTCAAAAGTTTGGACACGCCCTCTTCACGCTACATTGTCTATTTCCTCCACTTATCATATTGATGGACTACAATTACAGATCTGTGTTCTTTTTTTTATTACCCTGTTGGTTCTCTGTTCTCTATTGTTCAGGACCATCACAGAATATAATTAGGGTGGTGGATTATTGTCAGTTCTGTAGTGACACTAATGTGGTGAGGGGGTTTTAGTGCAGCAGTGCAGTTTCATTTAAACACCCCAGTGACACTTCTGGGATAGGAATAATGCACCAACAAATAATACCTGCTCTGTGCTGCTACCAATGGGGTTCCGACCATTAGAACATAGTACACAGGGGATGTACACAGTATGGACTTGTATACTTGTAGTTTTACAATTACAGACCATAGAATATCTGGTTTCTTATTTTTGTGTGTCCCTTGTTGGTTCTCTATTAGTCAGGACCATCATGGAATATAATGAGGGTGGTGGATTATTGTCAGTTCTGCAGTGACACTGATGTGGTGAGGAGGTTTAAGTGCAGCAGTGCTGCTGGAGTTTCATTTAAATACCTCAGTGACACTGCTGGGATAGGAATAATGCAGCAACCAAATAATATCTGCTCTGTGGTGCTACTATTGGGGTACTAACCATAAAATTCTTTAACAATTACAGACCATAAAATATCTTTTCTTTGTACTTGTTAGTCCCCTGTTGGTTCTCTGTTCTCTATTGGTCAGAACCATCACACCTGTTCCTTAATTTTAAGTTAATTAACTTTTGTTCGCGTTCGGCATTTCAGTTAATTAACTTCTATCGGTCATTGGTTTGGTTTTGTGCACGTGGTCGCGTATTTAGTTTCCGTGTTCCCCTTCCTCAGTACACGTCGTTATTTTATGTCTGCTTGCTGTTGTACCTCTTTGTTCTTTGGGTGTCCGTACACCTTTAAATAAAAATCGAGATCTCAGATGAAGAGGCAGGTGAGTCGTTTTCTGTATGGGCATATTCTGCCGATATGCACCCTCCTAAACTCTGAGGAGTTCTGGACTGACGGTCCAGTCGGGTTCGTGAAGCCCCCCAATGTGAGACCAAGGCGCGGAAGCGCGCTGCCATATGTAGCGTACAATACTGTATTGTAGGTGAGTTATTTGATATCATTCATATAAGCGAAAGTCATCTGAACCCTGGTTTCTGTGGAACTTTCGGTGGTAGGTTAGGTGCAACTGATGACTGTAATCCCCTTACTCTCACTTTCTACCAAAACCCAGATTGTTATTAAATTGAAACAAAAAGAACTTGAATTGGAAGGCAGAAAATGAAAATGAAAGACGTTCTCATTTGTGTTTATGAGCCAGTAGGCTGGTAAAGAGTCTCTATACTTTGATCTATCTATCTGTCTGTGTGTGTGTATTTTCAGTCATTCATCCATTATCTTCCACTTACTGCTCTACTAGGGTCGTGGTGGGGGGTTCCCCATGCCCATCCAGTGGAGAACGTTTTGGGCGCTGGGCAGATCACTGGACACACTCACTCACACAGACACACCATATGGGGCAATTTAGAGCATTCAATTTACCTTCACTCCATGTTTTTGACATCTTAAGTCGCATCTTGATGGTTATAGAGAGCTTATAAACCTCTGCAGGATCCTAGAACTAGTAGGTCAAATGTCGTGGCGATCGAAGCAATGGTGTGGACGTGTGTGTTCTCACTATACACACACACACACCCTTGTCTATAAGATATAAGATATTGTATTAATTAACATTGTAAATAATCCATCCATTATCTTCCGCTTTATCCTCTACTAGGGTCGTGGGGGTGGGGGGGGGGGTTTCGGGCGGTGGGCAGATACACCCAGGACAGGACGCCAAATCTAACGCTGGAAACACTCACTCACACAGACACACTCTATATGGGACAATTTGGAGAATTCAATTAACCTTCATCCATGTTTTAGACTGTGGAAGGAAACCGGAGAACCTGGAGGAAACCCTGAAGACATGGGGAGAACATGGAAACTCCACCCAGATTGGGATTTGAACCGGGAATCTCTAGTGCTGAGAGGAGAACATGCTAACCACTAAGCCACCATGCCACCCATTGTAAATAATATAGCATTTTATATATAATAAATGCTTATGAGCTCCACATTGCTCCTTTATATACAGTAGCTGGAACTTCACCGTCTTCTTCCTCTTATATTTAATACGCCTCATCCTTTGTAAAGCCATCCAATCAGTATATAATATGCATGAAATAACATATAGAAAACGTTAGCTGTGGGTTGTCTGGCGCTTTGAGCAGATCACTGTAGCCACAGGGTTTTCCGCACTGATCTCGACTATAGTGGGAGCATTGTATTCGATGGCCACCCTTCAGCTGCACCCGCCAGATCAAGCTTGGATAAGGACGTACCCAGCCCCTTTGTTTACTTTTATGTTCCCTTCCATAAACGGCCCTCCTAGCAGCGCCCTACAGGAGATCAGTCCAGACTTGTTGTGGGGTAACGACACTTGGCAGAAAATAAAAGTAGTCATGCCAGCCAGGCATGACCCAGCAGGCTGAAGGCCCATTAAAACGCTTTATATCTTTAAAGTGTGGCCCCTGCAAGAGTGCACGTTTTATTACCTCGCTTTGCTTGCTTCAGACTCATACTTGGTTCTCAAATCTTTTTGGAAAAAGGTAATTGTGCATACTGAATTGGGGGGGGGGGGGGGCTATTCCCCATGCCCATCCAGGGGAGAAAGTTCCGGGCGCTGGGCAGATACACCCAGGACAGGGCGGCAGTCGAGATCTTGATTGCCGACACACTCACTCACACAGACACAAACACACTCTATTTGGGGCAATTTGGAGAATTCAATTCACCTTGATCCATGTTTCTGTGGGAGGAAACCAGAGAACCCTGAGAAAACCCACGTGGACACGGGGGGAACATGAACCCTCCGCCCAGATTGCGATTCGAACCTGATTTCGATTCACCATTATTTTTCGAATTTCACTTTCTGTATGGAGTTGGCATGTTCTCCCTATGCTTACATAGAATTTTGTTATGAATATTTTATAAGGCTTTATTAAAACACTTTTAATGCATTATTAATACCAGATTTATAGAAAGTGTTACCGAATGTCTAAAAACTCCATGAAATCTACGTTTATATTATAATCGTTAAGTCGCTAAGTGTTATAAGGTCTTATGGCAGATTGTTATGCCACTTTATGTGTAGTTACAAACATCTATGTACATTAACAGGCTTATGACGTGTTATAATGTATTATGAATCATTCATTAAGCTTTTATGAATGCACCCTTGATGTGTCATGAATACAGGATTCATAGAAACTCTCTAAAAGCTCCAAAGAATCCAAATGTATGTTATATTGCCTTATGTCACTGTGTTATAATGCTTTTTGTCATATTCTTATAATAGGACATATAAAACATACATAGATTAGTAGAGGCTTATGACAAAGGTTATAAAGCATTATGAATAATTTAGAAAGCTTTTATGAATGTGCCCTTTAATGTGCCCTTTAATGAATACCACATTCATAGAAAGTGTTAACGAATGTCTTAAAGATCCAAAGTATCCAAGTTCTTATTATAACGCCTTATGTCACAATGTGTTATAATGCTTTATGTCATATTCTTATAATAGGACATATAGAATATACATATATACATTAACAGAGGCTTATGACAAAGGTTATAAAGCGTTATAAATACTTTATAAAGCTTTTATGAATGTGCCCTTTAATGTGTTATGAATACCGTGTTCATAGAAAGTGTTAAAAAATGTCTTTACGATCCAAAGAATCCAAGTTCATATTATAATACCTTATGTCACTATGTGTTATAATACTTTATGTCATATTGTTATGATGCTTTGTGGGTTATGGACATACAGTAATATGTACGTATATGTGTACATTATTAGAGCCAATTAGACTAACATTGTCTAACATTGAGGGCATGGTAGCTCAGTGGTTGCGGTGTTGGGCTATCAATCTGAAGGTCCAAATCAAATCCCAGGTCCACTGAAGTTACCAATGTGGGTCCTTGAGCAAGGCCCTTAACCCTCATTGCTCCAGGGATGTTGAGATTATCCCTGTGCTCAGCTTGTAAGTCGCTTTGGATAAAAGCATCCAATAAATGACCAAATGTAAATGTAACACATGTTATAAAGCATTATGAATACTTTATAAAGCTTTTTGTGAATGCGCTCATGAATCTGCTTTATATTCTGAGCCCATTCTGATTGTCAGAGGATGATATTTGCTTTAATTGTCGTTCTTGCCTTGAACCTTTTATGGTAGGTTTATAAATAAACAAGCAATCAAACTCGTAATGGCACCTTGTAAACTTAATTGTTTGCCCCCTTGTCAGAATAGTGCAGTTATGGCTGAAAAAGTGACTACATCATGGAGTTCTCCTCTGGGCGAAACAACACATTGCTGTTTTAAGAAAGCCTAATCGAAACCACACTAAACCATTCATCAAGGGAACTTCCAAAGCCATTCGAAGGTGATGACATTGCCATCTTTATGACCCACATGTTGCCTCCAGCTTAGCAACAACTTGGCTCTCGGCACCCTGTGACACTTTAGATCTTGTTGGAATGAATAACTGCAACTATTCCACGGGACGACGTGAGCACATTTCACCAGAGATTTACGGCAGTGTGTCATATCCCATCATATTCCCTCACTTCCCTCCCAATTCCTTCATAATTGAGCTGCAACAATCACCCCGATGAAGCGAACACTATTAGCTAACATTATTAGCATGTTGCTGCTAATCCGATCACTAACCTTCTTTATACGCAGCGTTGTAAAACTCTCAGAGCACACAGATCATAAAAAGCCAGTTGGATGGGGCTCTTAAGCTTCTCCAGAGGTGTTCTTGTTAAGTCAGGGAACTCGGGCGCGTTCGCCCGAGCCCACTCCGACTCCTTGGGAGGAGACGTGTTAATTAATCATTTGTGACTGTGAGCGTGCCAGGGCTGGCAAACTGCAGCCAAATGGGCCCAGGGCTAGCTCCAACAAAAACATGTGTGTGGCAAGTACACACACTTGTCTGGGTGTTGCATGGGCATTTTCTGTTCCAAGGGCACAACAGGAGACGTGACCTTAAAATGTAGATGGACCAGAGCGTCTGCCCGCCGCTGCTCTATTACAGAGTGTCATTACAGTTAAGCATTTAGTACTGAAGGAATAGTGCAGTAGAACAGTCATTGGACTGATAGGTATGAAAGTAGAACCATGTCTGAACTGGCAAACCTACACAGTATGCACATAGTTTAATTTAGTACCATATAGAACCATGCACTAAAGTATTGTGTATGTGAGTGTACTTAGATATATGGGTGCTTGGATATGTGTGTACATGTCTGTTTGCACGTGTGTGTGTGTGTGTGTGTGTGTGTGTGTGTGTGTGTGTGTGTATGTACAGTATGTATTGTATATTTGTGTAAAAAAAATGAACAATATATTCATACACACACACGTATTTATTTATATCTGTGTGTGTGTGTGTGTGTGTGTGTGTGTGTGTGTGTGTCAGATCCAAACCTAATAGAGACCACAATCTCAGACTTATGCTTTCCTCAGTTGCTGAAAGACTCTAAGCCTCTCTTATTAAGAGTGTCTGCAGTATTCACAGTATTTATTGCAGACTTCGGCTGTTTATTTAAAAAAGCAGCAGCCAGATGTGTGGTTTCTTCTGGTTGACGCATGCTGATAGCTTGATGTCCTGATGCATTACATTAAATAGGGATTTATAAAGACTGTTTTTTAAAGTAAATGCACTGAAACTCAAAAATCTCTCACCTCAGTCTTTGGGTCGCAAAACTTCACACTCACACTATTCACGTTGCTCTGTGGCATCAAACCTTTGAGGGGAAAAAGCACTAAAATACAGTTCTTTGTGTATGTAGCACAATTACAATGGACTGTAAGTGAGTTTAGTGAGTTTTATTATAGCTTTGTTGGATCACTGCAGATGTGCTCGCACATGATCATCCGTCCAGATGATCCTCTCATTGTCCCCTTTTGATCTGAATGACTCAAAGACAGGGGTGTGAATTGTCACTGGGGAAAACCAAAAAAAAGCACAAACACAGACAAAAAATGAGGACTGGGAGGCATCACTGAGGCATTTGACACTGTGGAGGAGGGGGGTAAATAAACCACAAGGATACAGATGTTATCATTAAATATACTATGTTTGTATAAAAACTGTAATAAACTGATTTATTAAAAAAATTGTAGAGGAAAACTTTAATGGTGGCACTGAGGCCTTTCTCTGCATGCCCTTCCTTTCCTAGTAGTGTCAGTACTATTATCTGTAGTAGTAACAGCAGAACTATAATAGTATAATATGATAATAGTTGTATTAACAGCAGTAGTTATAGTTGTAGTAGCTGTAGTAGTAGAAGTCATAGTAGTAATTGTAATAGCAAATTTTATAGTAGTAGCTGTTGTAATTACTGAACGAGTCATAGTTTTAGAAGTAGAAGTAGCTGCATCAGTAGTTGTAGTAGTAGAAGTAGTAGTTGTAGCAGTAGTAGCCATACTAGTAATAGTTGAAGGAGTAGTTGTAGTTGTAGAAGCTATAACAGCAGTTGTAGTAGTAGTTGTGGTTGTTTGAGTTGTAGCAACTGTAGTTATAGTAGCTGTAACTGTAGTTGTAGTATTAGTTGTATTTGTAGCAGCAGTAGTTTACGTTGTAGTAACTGTAATAGGTGTAATAGGTGTAACTATGGTTGTTTTACCAGTTGTATTTGTAGTTGTAGAAGCTGTAACTGTAGTTGTCATGGCAGTCTACCTCGGGCAGAAGCGGAAGCGCATCGGACGCGCAAAACCGGCGTATTAACGCGCTGAAGGGAGCCAGGCACGCAGGTAGCGAGAACAGGTTTTATTTAAAGGTGCAGTGCACTAAAAAGCATGAGGTACATAAAAGACTATGTGACATAGAACAGACGACCAGCACTGATGACAAGAAACAAAGGACATAAATACAAAAGGACCCCAAACCACGTGCACAAGACAAACCAATCACAAGACGACGTTAATTAACTAAACTAAATACGCACAGAATGTTAATTAACGAGACAGAACGAGACTAAAACACAAAACAGGTGACAGGTGCCCTAGGCACCTGTTACATTACCCCTGCCCCTGCGGTCGCGCAACGGGGGGACGCGACCAAGAGAAAAAAAACAGTCCCGGGGGGGGGGGTCCTCCGCCCTCCTTGAGCGGGGCTTGGAAAGCGTCCTCAGGTGGACGCCCTCTGCGGGTGAGGCGTGTCGAACGCCCTCTGGCTGCAAAGTCCGGAGGACGCCCACGGCGGATCAGAAATGGGCCACGCCCCCTGGCTGCAAAGTCAGATGGACGCCCACGGTGGATCAGAAGTGGGCCACGCCCACTGGCTGCGTGGTCCGGTGGATGCCCACGTCGGGCACGGAGTTGGCCACGTACTCTGGCTGCGTGGCGAGGTGGGCGCCCCCGTCGGACGAGGAGTGGGCCACGCCCTTTGGCAGCGTGGTCCGGTGGACGCCCACATCGGGCGAGGAGATGGCCACGCACTCTGGCTGCGTGGCGAGGCGGGCGCCCCCTGGCTGCGTGGTCTGGCGGGCGCCCACGTTGGACGAGGAGTGGGCCACGCCCTCTGGCTGAGTGGTCCGGCGGACGCCCCCTGGCTGTGTGGCGAGGCGGACGCCCCCTGGCGGCGTGGCGAGGCGGACGCCCCCTGGCGGCGTGGCGAGCGGCGTGCGGCCCCTGCTGCTCGGGCTGGGCGGCGTGCGGCCCCTGGACCTCGGGCTGGGCGGCGTGCGGCCCCTGGACCTCGGGCTGGGCGGCGTGCGGCCCCTGCTGCTCGGGCTGAGCGGCGTGCGGCCCCTGCTGCTCGGGCTGGGCGGCGTGCGGCCCCTGCTGCTCGGGCTGGGCGGCGTGCGGCCCCTGCTGCTCGGGCTGGGCGGCGTGACGCCCCCTGGGCTTCGGAACGGGCGGCGTGACGCCCCTGGGCTTCGGAACGGGCGGCGTGACGCCCCTGGGCTTCGGAACGGGCGGCGTGACGCCCCTGGGCTTCGGTTCGGTACATGCTGGCTGGACCTTGGCGGGCACGCACGCTGGCAGGACCTCGGTGGGTACTTCGGTCTCGCCATCCTGCACACAAAACAGGTACACCCCCACCGCAATACAAAAATACACAGACATTTCGGACATGGGGAAGACGGACTGGACACACGAGACAGGGGGACACGGATCCACATCTACCCCCCCGAGTGTTGGCTCCGGTACCGCCCCCTCGCAGCGCGATCCAGACACAGCGCGGTCCGGCGCGGATGCGTCACGTGACTGCCCCGCAGAACACGTACCGCGCTCGGCAGCCGCGCTGCGCGCACGCTGCGTCTTAGCACCGCGCCGGCGCGCTCTGCGTCTGGATTTCGCCGCGTGGGGTTTAACAAACTGGACCGGAGCGTCCGTCCAGAACTCCTCAGAGTTGCGGAGGGTTCGTATGGGCAGCACATGCCCATACAGGTACGACTCGCCCTCGTCATCGGACACCTGAACCAAGTCCAGGCCCTCCTCAGCGCAGAGCGCTTCGTACCCATACCTCCACATCCATTCATCATCGGAATCATAATCGTACATAGACATTACATAATTCGGGCCGTCCTTACGGCTCCGGGACGGCGGACTGTGCATAGCAGCGCACTCGCGGACACAGCGGAACGCGCCGCGAGTACGAGGCTACACGCCCCCCGCAAAGAAAAATTTAAGAGTGAGCTTACCTGGGCTCTGGACTCCACAAATTTGCTTTGGCTGGTCGTTCTGTCACGGCAGTCTACCTCGGGCAGAAGCGGAAGCGCATCGGACGCGCAAAACCGGCGTATTAACGCGCTGAAGGGAGCCAGGCACGCAGGTAGCGAGAACAGGTTTTATTTAAAGGTGCAGTGCACCAAAAAGCATGAGGTACATAAAAGACTATGTGACATAGAACAGACGACCAGCACTGATGACAAGAAACAAAGGACATAAATACAAAAGGACCCCAAACCACGTGCACAAGACAAACCAATCACAAGACGACGTTAATTAACTAAACTAAATACGCACAGAATGTTAATTAACGAGACAGAACGAGACTAAAACACAAAACAGGTGACAGGTGCCCTAGGCACCTGTTACAGTAGTAGTAGTATCAGTAGTTGTAGTTTGAGTTGTATTAACTATAGTTGTAGTAGTATTAGCTGTATTTATAGTAGCAATAGTTTGAGTTGTATTAACTGTGGTAGGTGTAGCAGATGTAACTGTAGTTGAAGTTGTTTTAGCTGTAATTTCTGTAATAGTTGTAAGTGTAGTTGTTGTATCTGTGTTTGTAGTAGTTGTATTTACTGTATAGTTGTAGAAGCTGCAACTGTAGTAATAGTAGTTGTTGTATATGTAGAAGCTGTAACTGTAGTAGTAGTTGTAGTAGTTTGAGTTGTAGTAAGTGTAGAACATGTAACTGTGGTCGTTGCAGTTATAGTAGTAGCTGTAGTTTCTGTAGTAATTGTAACAGTAGTTGTAGTTGTAGTGGTGGCTGTAGTCAGTGTTGTAGCTGTAGTTATAGTTCTACTGCCACCACTGAAGAACATCTACCACATAATAATGCATATTGGACTGTCGTGTGCATTCAAATTTGTGAGAACACTTTGGCAAAAGGCTTCTCTGTTCTTCCATCCTGTGCCACATCGCTCATAGAATAGTCTATAAGGCCTTTAAAGAACTTAACCAGCAGCTGCTCACACAAGGTAGCAGACCTCACTGATATTTTGAGAACTAGAATTGATTCATGGTTCACCCGAGTGAGTCATTCAGTATTGACTCTGAAGGCTTTGATTGTAGTATCAGAGTAAACAATCAGCTGTTTACAATTCAGACTGATAACTCGGCTACAGAGTCTTCATAATATCTGATCAAACGAACTGGCACCGAGTGACGCCGTGAAGATTCTTTCGTCGAAGACGCCATCATTGATTCCGCTCACAAAGCCAAATTATCATGGTGTAAGTGGGTTGGGGGGTAGGGGGGGCAACAGCCAGCCGGGCTTTAGTGGATTTCTGGCTATCATCCAGATAAGTGTGAGATAGAGGCTGGTAATGAAAGCCACTCAGAGAACCCACTGCCAAGATATCGAGGAGGAGCTGGAATGATCTAGAACATCTTAGATGGACAAGTGCGGTCTTCAGAGAAGAAAAGACACACAGCTCACAGGCTTCATTAGAAATACCACATTCTAAATGGGTTCAGGGGGTATCACACACTCAGCTTGATTTAGGGCATGTCAGTGCGACTTTGCTATCGTCCATCCATCCGTTATCTTCCTCTTTATCCTGTGCTAAGGTCTGTACTAAGCCCATGCAGTGCGCTAATCTATCGCTGGTCACAAACACTCTACATGGGGCAATTTGGAGAATTCAATTGACCTTGATCCATGTTTTTTGGATGGTGGGACGAAACCGGAGAACCCGGAGGAAAGCCACACTTTAAACTCCACCCAGATTGGGATTCGAACCGAGAATCCCCAGTGCTGACAGGCGAACATGTTAACCACTAATAATTAAAATATTTAAATAATATTTAAGTTACTAATATTAAATAATTTTAACCCAAAGGGTAAACTTTGTGTGTGAAATGAAATTTGGTTTACATTTCATGTACCACATGTTACATAAATGAAAAAAAAAGTCGACTAGAATTCTTGAATCGTTGAGTTTTGAAATTTTCCAGACGCTTTTATCAAACTTATAGTAT
>JAFMOC010000047.1:162500-195000 GCA_019802505.1 Corydoras sp. C115
CAAACCAATTTCCATCTAATCTCCCGGTTCGGAGGAGGGCTCGGTATGTAACGAATCATCGAGGGTGTCGTCCGGGTTTGCCAGTCGATTGCCCCACTTTGCTCATGCTGCAAACGGCTTGAACCCAGAAAAAATAAAATACAGGGAGTTCTCTTAATGATAGACTTTGTAGTTCTACCACGTTCTGTAGTCCAACTATTTCTCCACATACATTAATCCTGATACTTTGTTCTCTGATAATTGAGACCCCCTACAGCAGGTTCTATTAAGTCGGTATATGTGTCCTGTTAGGGCAGCACGGTGGCTTAGTGGTTAGCATGTTCATGCTAGGGATTTAGGTTCGAATCCCAATCTGGGTGGAGTTTCCATGTTCTCCGCATGGGTTTCCTCTGGGTTCTCCAGTTTCCTCCCACAGTCCAAATACATGGATCAAGGTGAATTGAATTCTCCAAATTGCCTCATATAGAGTGTGTTTGTGTGAGTGAGTGTGTGCCCAGCGATAGATTGGCGACCTGTCCTGGGTGTATTTGCCCAGCGCCCGAAACGTTCTCCCCCCCACCCCCGCACCCTAGTAGAGAATAAAGCTGAAGATAATGGATGGATGAATGGATGTGTCCTGTTGCTATGTAAACAATGCAGGTGATCCATTTAATATATTATAAACATTTATAACATTATAAAGTATTCATAATTCTTCATACACTTGCATTGAGTCTGTATTAATGTACATAGATGTTTATAACCACATTCATAAACTGTTAGAACAACAACAGATGTTCATAATTACACATATAAAGTCTTGGTAACAATTTCTATGAATCTGGTATTCATAATGCATTCATAAAGGTTCATAAAGTATTCATAACACTTCACAAAATTTGTCATAAGCATTCGTTAAATGTACATAAATGTTCAAAATCATGGTCATGATTTGTATAAACTATTTAATTTAAGGCACACCAAGTGACATAATGCATTATAATATGAACTTATTAAAATGTTTTATTTTTTGGATGTTTCAACATTCTGACATAAAACATAATGATAACACTTTACTTAAAGTCTGTAAAGAGCATTTATAAGCCTTTATTACATAAGTCATTATGTACTACTATGTATGTAGTGTTTTCAGATTAGTATTTTATGACAACACTTTAATTTATGGCTGTAAAGAGAGCGTATACACATTTATAAACAGTTATGAGCACTAATAAAGTCATTTTCAGGAAAAGCGTTCATTAAACACAACCGGTATAAGGCTTTATGATGCTGGTCTTTATAATAAGTTGATGAACAATTAAAATCTATAATCTATAGTGCATTATGTCACTTTGTGTTATATATGCTTGTGGTATGTTCTTATAACACTTTATAAGTGTGGTTATGTAAATCTATGGACATCAACAAAGGCTTATGACAAGTATTATAAAGCATTATTAATACTGTATGACTGTATGAGTGTAATTATAAACATCTATGTACATAAACAAGGCTTATGACAAATTCTGAATGAGAATGCTTTATGAATGCACACATAATGCATTACGAATACAATTATAGTGCTTATTAACATTCACAGTGATGTTACATTTTATAAATTTGATCGCAACAATTTTTTATTCATTTTATCATTTTCATTAAGGCATTTTGCTCCTCTTTATGGTAATATTGTCATGGTTATGGAACATGCTTGACTCGTCCCCTGGGATGTGTTTGGCATGTAATCCTATGAGTAAAGCGTTTGACCCTTTACGACCTTTGACCTCTCATTATAGCAACTCCAGTTCCCTGAGGCTCCTCTGTCGTACCCGCACAGTTGATTTCGTTAAATCGAATGCGGGTTGCCTTGTGTCCATGATGTCCATATTTGTACATAACCACACTCATAAAGTGTTATAAGAACATTCCACAAGGCTTTATAACCCAAAGTGACATACTGCATTATAAACTGTGTATTTTAAATGTTCATCAACTTATTATAGAGACCAGTGACATAAAGCCTTTTAACATTTGTGTTTACTGAAAGTTTTTACTGATAACGACTTTATAAATTCTCATAACTGTTTATAAAAGCTTATAAGTTATACTATTTAATAAATAGTTATAAACATGTAGAAAGTCCTTTGCAGTGGAGGCTTTCATTTCACACAAGCATTATAAACACTTGTTTTTCACAATAAATTAACATACAGATATATATATATATATATATATATATATATATATATATATATATATATATATATATATATATATATATATATATATATATAACGTATATTCACTTATAATGCTTTTATAATTCTTTATAATGCATTATATCACATTGTGTTCTAACAATAAGGCATAAGGCTTTATACCACTAAGTGCGATTATGAACATCTATGTACATTAACAGAGCCTTAAAACAAATGCTATAATGCATCATGAATGCTTTATGTCACCTTGTAAATGTGTTTATAATGCATTATGAGTAATGGATTCATAGAAGGTGGTAGCAAAGTTCAGGAGGATCGGTTCCAAACGCCTGCCTGGTTGAGCTACCTCGGGGTTTCATGGTTTTTGTGCATTGTCAATGCGCACACCTGAGCCTGCAGCCTCTCAGGACTATAATTACCGAAACTATAATCAAGCACAGCTGGTGAACTTGGAAACACATCCACCACCTCCAGAAGTGGGAAAAAATACAGGTGTTCGCTCCTCGGCCCCGACAGCTAAATTGCTTTTGCCAGTGACCGTATCCATTTTAAATGTTTTCTCCGATTTTCTTGCTTGTTTTTTTTAAGGTGTTGCTAATTTCCTGGAGGTGTCGTTAGCTCTTCATCCTTGGCTACGATGATTACTGGATGCAACCAACTGGCGGTCCTGCAGGATGCCCTCAATGCACTTTTTAAAATTATTTTTTTAATTGTTATATATGGGTCACCTGATCATCACACAATCTGTACATGGCTATCCTACACTGTTGATGCTGCCCGGCCATCAAGGAGGATGAGTCCCCCACTGAATACTCCCAAGGTTTCTTCCTTAAAATATCAACATAACAGGGAGTTTTTACTAGCCACTGTTGCTTCGGTTTGCTCTTTGGGGGCAATTTATATTTACATTTGGTCATTAAGCACACACCTCCATCCAAAGCGACTTATGAAGCGAGCACATTACTGTTGGCCACAGCATCCCAGGAGGTTCTGGGCTGTTCATATAGCTAGCCGTCCCGAAAGGGTTAAGGGTCTTGCTCAAAACCCCAAATTGAACCCACAACCTTCAAATTGACTTTTTTTTGAACCCACAACCTTCTTCCTTAAAATAACAACACAACAGGGAGTTTTTTCTTGCCATTGTTGCTTCGGCTTGCTCTTTAAAGGCTTATAACACTGTAAAGCTGCTTTGTGACAATGTACTATTGTTAAAAGCCCTATATAAATAAATTACTTAAACTTACTTAAACTTTATACCAGGGGTCTCAAACTCAAATTACCTGGGGGCCACTAACGAGGCTGTGTTTTCGATGAGGGGCCATATTAAAGAATTGCAACAAAAAGCAGCAGGAAAATGGAAAATCAACTATTTATATAATAACTATGTACACATATTGTAATTCAAATACATTTTGTACATTGTACATTCAAATACACTCAGTGCTTGCTCCAAGAAACTGGACAGTGCTTCTTCTGACACAAATGAGCCACATTTGCTTTAAGTGAGTTTGCAGCGGACACTCTGATGATGGACTGGAGATGGGCATCAGTCAGTCTGGATCTGTGCTTGCATTTATTAAATTTTACAGTTGAGAAGAATTTTTCACACAAATATGTACTTTTTTCCAAAGTCAACTTTTCTTTTCTTTTTTGAGAGTTTCGAAAGTGACATTTTTGCTAACAAAATGTTTTTGCTGGGAATGGTGAGCGCATGCGTAGCATAGTGTCACATCCACCTTACCATCTGTACCTGCTATTCCCCTTCCTGCCAGTGGTGGCGCTCGGAGTTCTTCTCCAGAGTTCTGATTACTACTTCCTGTTTATCTCTCTATCTCGCTGTTCGGTTGGGTTGGCTGTTTGCGTCTGATCTTCGGTAATGCGCTCCCCTGCTACCTTCTGTTCTATGGATTACCTCTCTGGAGAGTTTTGTTTCCTGAGTGTCAGTGATCATCTTCATTGCGGCGTTACACCATCAGTACGTTTACTCGGGTTTGAGCGCTGTTTTCAATAAACCAGTTGTAGAATGTTGTGCTGTAACATGGGCACTATGCTTAAGGTATGCGTTGCGGGTGGACGAATAAAGGTGTGACACACGAGAGATGTACGATACATGTGGAAAAAAAGTAAAGCGATTCGGAGTTCCTATTACTACACACACACACCAGTGACTGTTATACTGTTCGTCGACTTTGGCTTCGTTTCTGAGTACAACCCGTTACACGTCACGTAGAGACGTGCAGCTTACGAGTGGGTTGAGCTTACGCAGCAGGCGCTAATCACTAGGCAACGCAGTGTAAGCACAAAAATAAAGACAACACACAGACACACACAAACACCACATTACAAATTAAGATAAAATATAACATAATAATGCATAAATAATAAAATTAAATTGCTGGCTGTAACGAGCACCTGCTGCACCTGTCCCTCGTTTTCGGTCCTCATTACCTCACTTGGGTGATTGGTTGTTTTTGTCACGTGTTTAGTTGGGTTTCCTATTTAATCTGTTTTCACCCATAAGTCTGAGCACGTCTTTGTTTTGTGGTTACGCTACCCAACGTTTCGTTCTGTTTATTTATCCCCGTTCTGTTGGTGCTTCGGCACCATCTTTTAATAAATTCTGGTTTGGTTTTTATCCCGGTGTTCCAGTTGCCTCCTTGTCGCATTTCTGCCACGGTGTGTCGCTGTGCGGGCGTTCCGCGCAGGTCACATTCGTGGGAGCGATCTATACGCGAGCGGCGTCCGCGATGTCCAGCGGACCCGCTCCCCTCTGGGGGATTAAGGACAGGACGTGACAGAAAGACGTGCCAATACATCGGAGGCTACTGGACACCTGGGGTCACCCAACGTGAGCTGAGGACCAGAGGCTGAACCGCCCATCCGACCGAGTCCGAGAACCGGGGACCGCCAGCGGCAAAGCCCGGCTACCGGAGGGCGGCAGTCGTCGAGTCGGGACCGACTGAGGCCGTTCGCCATCGGTCCCGAGCACCAGAGGCCGCCCATTTCGGACTCGGAGCACCAGGAGGTGCATGCCCCAGCCTTGCAGCGAGAGGGCGTTGATCTGCGCTGCGAGAGGACGTTTCGTCATCAGCTGGGAGCAACCGGCGGGAGTCACAGCCCGAGGGACTTGTTACCCCCCCCCCGTTTGTTATTTTCTTCTTGTAGTTATTATGTTTGTTCTTTTGGTTTGGGTCACTTTCCCTTTTGCGCGATCCTTGGGGTGGGGGTATGTAACGAGCACCTGCTGCACCTGTCCCTCGTTTTCGGTCCTCATTACCTCACTTGGGTGATTGGTTGTTTTTGTCACGTGTTTAGTTGGGTTTCCTATTTAATCTGTTTTCACCCGTAAGTCTGAGCATGTCTTTGTTTTGTGGTTACGCTACCCAACATTTCGTTCTGTTTATTTATCCCCGTTCTGTTGGTGCTTCGGCACCATCTTTTAATAAATTCTGGTTTGGTTTTTATCCCGGTGTTCCAGTTGCCTCCTTGTCGCATTTCTGCCACGGTGTGTCGCTGCGCGAGCAATCCCGGGAGACGCTCATCTATGCGCGAGCGGCGTCCGCGATGTCCGGCGGACCCGCTCCCCTCTGGGGGATTAAGGACAGGACGTGACAGAAAGACGTGCCAATACATCGGAGGCTACTGGACACCTGGGGTCACCCAACGTGAGCTGAGGACCAGAGGCTGAACCGCCCATCCGACCGAGTCCGAGAACCGGGGACCGCCAGCGGCAAAGCCCGGCTACCGGAGGGCGGCAGTCGTCGAGTCGGGACCGACTGAGGCCGTTCGCCATCGGTCCCGAGCACCAGAGGCCGCCCATTTCGGACTCGGAGCACCAGGAGGTGCATGCCCCAGCCTCGCAGCGAGAGGGCGTTGATCTGCGCTGCGAGAGGACGTTTCGTCGTCAGCTGGGAGCAACCGCGGGAGTCACAGCCCGAGGGACTTGTTACCCCCCCCCGTTTGTTATTTTCTTCTTGTAGTTATTATGTTTGTTCTTTTGGTTTGGGTCGCTTTCCCTTTTGCGCGACCCTTGGGGTGGGGGTATGTAACGAGCACCTGCTGCACCTGTCCCTCGTTTTCGGTCCTCATTACCTCACTTGGGTGATTGGTTGTTTTTGTCACGTGTTTAGTTGGGTTTCCTATTTAATCTGTTTTCACCCGTAAGTCTGAGCACGTCTTTGTTTTGTGGTTACGCTACCCAACGTTTCGTTCTGTTTATTTATCCCCGTTCTGTTGGTGCTTCGGCACCATCTTTTAATAAATTCTGGTTTGGTTTTTATCCCGGTGTTCCAGTTGCCTCCTTGTCGCATTTCTGCCACGGTGTGTCGCTGCGCGGGCGTTCCGCGCAGGTCACATTCGTGGGAGCGTCTCCCTCCGTCTAGACCGGCGGACGTGGAGGTCTACGCGTCGCCGGATCCCGGGAGACGCTCATCTATGCGCGAGCGGCGTCCGCGATGTCCGGCGAACCCGCTCCCCTCTGGGGGATTATGGACAGGACGTGACAGAGGCCAGATTTTATATATATATATATATATATATATATATATATATGCCCAGCGCCCGAGACGTTCTCCCCTGGATGGGCATGGGGAACCCCACCGAGATCCTAATAGAGGATAAAAGCAGGAGATAATGAATGAATGAATATATATATAATTATATATATATATATATATATATATATATATATATATATATATATATATATATATATATATATAATTTTATTTTATTTTTTTTTTAATGCTTATTTTGTTTTGTTATTGCTGCCTGGCCGCTCAAGGAGGATGAGTCCCCCACTGAGTCTTGGTCCTCGCAAGGTTTCTTCCTTAAATGACAACTAAAAAGGGAGTTTTTTCTTGCCACTGTCGCTTCAGCTTGCTCTTTGGGGGTTTAAAGGCTTTTCATTCTGTAAAGCTGCTTTGTGACAATGTACTGTTGTAAAAAGCGCTCTATAAATAAATAAATAACTTGAACTTGTTAACCCATGAGGGGCCGTATAAGACTGCATCTTATAAGACTTTGAGACCCCTGCTTTATACTCTCTTATCTCGAATACGTCTTCGTCCGTAGCTGAGTTGCTATTTCAAGCAGCATTGCTATTTAACCGATACATGAAAATAGACAGTTGTCAAGGTGTCAGATACTTATATACTTATATATACTCATTTTCATACCTGACTTACTCTCCAGCTTTGTTTCTTTGGCCGCTCGCAAAATTACCCCAACATGAAGGCGCACAGCTGCCACCAATCCCTGCATCTGGAAACCAGGGATTGCAGTTATGGATTAATGGCTCATGTTGGGATTGTTTTTCATGATTGCTGGGAGTGCAGCAGATCTCTTCAGGGAGTGCAGCTGGGAGGGAATGTGGGGGGGGGGGGTTTGAAACATTTGGTAATGGCAAAGCACACCGCTTCTTGCTCAATCCGATCTTATTGAGTGGGAAGTCAATACTTGATACAGATGGAGAACAAATGCTCCAGTGAGATGCTTCCACAATCAGGCCACCGGGGGATGTCCCACTGCGTATGACATGCATATATTTTCATGAGCGGTGATGCATGATGGGACTGGTATGGTGTACAGTGGGTTAACGACCTCCTGCCGTCTGGTGGATTGTTTAATACACCTCTGCAAAACAGCGTCATATGGTTCTGGGCTGTTCATATAGCTAGCCATCCCAAGAATTTATCTGGTGGAGGGCAGCGACCCGCGATTTTACTGTCACGTACCTTTCCTATTTGCGTAAATGCACATTTTTTCCAAATGTTCACGTGGACTTAACAATTAAGTGATCGATTCACCGATCAAAGGTCCTCCTGCTCTGTGTTCCACTCTTGTAAACTCAATACCTCCTGTATCCCATATAGAATTTTCTTCAGGCAAACATTCACTTGGACTCAATAATCAACATATTGGAGTTTGGTGAGCGAAGGTCACACGGCCCCCCGATTCATCCCCTCCTTGGGAAACGAAGCGATTCGGCATGTGGTGGGGGATTCACTTTATGTCCGGCGCAAAACCTTCAGTTAGAGACATACACTTTAATGACATACGCTTATAGGTTGCCCTGTCCCCCGTTAAGCAACCTCCAAGCAGTTCGATCTGACCCATGTCTTTAATTCCTTCATGGACCTTGATTAATGCCGTGTGTTAAAGTGCTAAAGGAGGAAATGGGCCTTCCCCAAACTGCTCCCCCAAAGTTGGAGGTGTACAGCTGTCTATTCCTTGCTAACATATATGCCAGCCATATACGCCATATGGCATATAGCTGGAATATTCCTTGCTGGAATATTTTCTTGTTTGTTTCTTTTGATGTGTTGCTAATTTCCTGTAGGTGTAGCACTGCAGCTACGACAATTACTGGATGGAACCTGGATTTTTTGGACTGGCGGTCCTGCAGAACACCCTCAAAGAACTTACATAGTTTTCAATTGTTTAAATACGGATCACCTGATCATCACAGAATCTGCACATGGCTGTCCTACACTGTTGATGCTGCACGGCCGCTCAAGGAGGATGAGTCCCCCACTGAGCCTTGGTACAAGGCTTCTTCCTTAAAATAACAATATAACAGGGAGTTTTGTCTATGCCACTGTCACTTCGGCTTTCTCTTTGGAGGTTTAAAGGCTTATAACACTGTAAATCTGCTTTGTGAAAATATATGATTGTTAAAAGGGATGTATACATAATTTCCTTGATATTCTTTATTCCAAGGCTTGAAACACCTGAGACATTATTATTATTATTATTATTATCCATCCATCCATTATCTTCCGCTTTATCCTCTACTAGAGTGCTCCCATGCCCATCCATGGGAGAACGTCTCTTGCGCTGGGCAGATACACACAGGACAGGAATCGGGAGGAAACCCACGAGGACACGGGGAGAACATGGAAATTTCACGCAGATTGGGATTTGAACCGGGATTCCCTAGTGCTGAAACGTGAACATTTTAACCACTTAGCCACCATGCCGCTATTATTATTATTATAAAAACCTAACTAACCACAAATGTGAGTATGTTCTATGTGGCTTGGATATCAGGTTTATATTGGCAAAAAGATGCTGAGGATAAAACCGTAATGCAGGTGGAGGTTAGAACAGCCAATGAGAAAGCTTATGGATGGGGTGATGGAGGAGAATAAAAATCCCATGGGAGCAGAACATAGAGAGTTTTTAGGATGAAGCCCTCACTTGGCATTCAGCAATACAGCAGGTGGTTGATGCATTAATGCATAATGCATGCATTAATGCACATCATAAATTATGATGTCATAATACCAGTGGCATATACAACACTGCTCTGTAAACACCACCTCCCAAGGTTCGTCTTGTACATGTACATTAACACTTTAATCCAAAGCAACTTACAACTATGCCCAGCAATAGATTGGCGCCCTGCCCTCAGTGTAGCTGCCCAGTGCCCAAAACATTGTCCCCTGGATGGGGATGGGCATGGGACTTAGAACTATCCCAACTTAATGTTTGGACTTGCCATTTGAACCCACAGCCCATGGATTGTTAGCCCAATACATTAACCATTGAGCTACCACACACCTTCTTGAGACTAATGCAATAACGTCTTCAGACCGTATCAATTGTCCCCTTCACCAATCCGGAATCCTCCACTAAATCCATGTCTCACATTCCTCATCACCTGTTCTCCTTGGATGTTCCATAGTGTTCACAAACTCTACATTCGTTTTAAACTCTAAGTCTGAAATAAAGTCCTCTGAAACACATGGTCATCGTGACCGTTTGGCCTCGTCTCTCACATCATGGTTATTTCATTATCTGCCAAACAAGTGCCAGTGTCTTTGTGATTTATTGGATTAAATTTAATAATGCAATTGAAACACAGTGCGAGGAGAACTGCGCAGGGCAATGAGGCCGGCACAAGAGCTCTTCTTGTGTGTGAACAGACATATCCCTTGTTCTCGTTGTTCCCTTGAGTAGGTGTTTGTAACAGGAGCGTCTGGCCGGGTTCTGGTATTGTAGCAAGGAATGCCAGTGTTGTACAAAACGTAGCGGTGCCCATTCGCAGGCAATATTATAATGAAGCCCCATCCTCATCCACCCAGTCAGGAAACATAGCTCACTAAGACCTTCAAGTCTCTGAGACACGGACAATGTAGGGCACATGCTGAATCAAACAATAAATAGTAATGGGCGCTGGGCAGATACACCCAGGACAGGACGCCAATCTATCACTGGGCACACAGTGGGCACACACTCACTCACACAGACACACACAAACACACTCTATATGGGACAATTTGGAGAATTCAGTTAACCATGAATCCATGTTTTTGGACTGTAGGAGGAAACCGGGGAACCCGGGGGAACCCACACGGACACGGGGAGAACATGGAAACTCCACTCAGATTGGGATTGGAACCTGGATCCCCTGCACTGAGAACATGCTAACCACTAAGCCACCATGCCGCTTGCACCTTATTATCATTTTATTTACTTTATTATGTGATTAATCCGGCACGGTGGCTTAGTGGTTAGCACGTTCGCCTCTCAGCGCTAGGGATTCCCGGTTCGAATCCCCATCTGGGTGGAGTTTCCATGTTCTCCCCGTGTCCGCGTGGGTTTCCTCCGGGTTTTCCGGTTTCCTCCCACAGTCCAAAAACATGGATTAAGTCAATTGATTTCTCCAAATTGCCCCATATAGAGTGTGTCTGCGTGAGTGAGTGAGTGAGTGAGTGAGTGAGTGAGTGTGTGCCCAGCGATAGATTGTCCTGGGTGTATCTGCCCTGTCCTGGGTGTATCTGCCCAGCGCCCAAAACGTTCTCCCCTGGATGGGCATGGGGAACCCCCCGCGACCCTAATATAGGATAAAGCGGAAGAAAATGAATGAATGAATGAATGAGATTAATCCAAACCCATTACTCAGGATTTAATTACTGGGTTTAACAATGCAGTCCAGCAGCTTTATTTTCTCTGAATGTCATCGGGCAATGAGATTCCTGGAACTGTTGGTACACACACACACACACACACACACACACACACACCAAGTGTGCACCTGTCAGTTCCAGTGTCCTTGTCTTGATGTGACAGAACTAAAGGAACCACACTGTGATTTCACGATCTCTCTGCACACTGCACACTGCAGACCGTCACGCCGCTCCGCGCGTGCCACTGCTCACTCCTCGCTTCGATGGCATTTTCTTAGAAATGCGGGTCTGATCAACGGACATCCGCCAGGTCGCTCAGACAGGCTGGAGATGCAGCCAGCCACCTGACTTCCTTTTCTTATCTAATCACAAATCAACCACCACTGCTGCTGTTCAATTCAACACGCAATGCGCCAGCGGAACGAAGATCCGTGAGTGGTTTACGGGTAACATTTTTTTGGCTTGATATGCTGAGGAATCAACTCTTTGGTACAACTCACGAGTGAGTCGTTTGAAATAAACGCATGGTGGATATGGTTCATTTCAAGGTGATTTGTTTTAATGTTGTTCAGCTCCATCTTCCCGTCTTCAAGTTCAAGTTATTTATTTATATAGAGCTTTTTACAACAGTACATTGTCACAACAACAGTACATTGTCACATTGTCATTGTCTTCAGTTCTTTAGCCCCACCCACATCCTCCACCTGCCCCAACCACTATATGCCAATGGTCTTTCTAAACTGCAAGAGGCAGGGAAGCGAGTCATCTACTGTAGCTAGTGTAGCACCAATACAGAAAAGAATGCACACTAGTCGGCTGGTGTAGCAGTAGCTATGCCATGCTTCTGTTGCCTCTGCAAACTACAAACGATGTTTGTCGCCAATGCAAACTCAAACTAAACTACACAACTGCTGTCAGGTGTAGCTGCCACTGCGTCACGACCCTGTCTTCTCTGTAAATTCAGATTAAACGACACAACTGTCGTGTGGTGTAGCTGCCACCTTGTGACGTTACTGTCACCGCTACAAACTCAGATTAAACTACACAACTGCCGTCTGGAGTAGCTGCCACCTCGTCACGTTCCTGTCGCTGCTGCAAACTCAGAATAAACTAAACTACTAATATCGTCAGGTGTAGCTACTGCCACGTCATGTTAATGTCTCGCTGCAAACTTAGATTAAACTAAACAACTGCTGTCTAGTGTAGCTGCCATCGCAATGTTTGTTTGTCACCGCTGCAAACTCATTAAACTACACAACTGCCGTCTGGTGTAGCTGCCAATGCGTTGTATTCCTGTCGCCACTGCAAATTCAGATTAAACTACACAACTGCCGTCTGGCGTAGCTGCAATCGTGACGTTTGTTTGTCACCGCTGCAAACTCAAACTTAACTACACAACTGCTGTCTGGTGCCACCACATCACGTCCCTGTCTGCTATGTAAATTCAGATTAAAATACACAACTGTCATGTGTTGTAGCTGCGACCTTGCCACGTTACTGTCGCCACTGCAAACTCAGATTAAACTATACAACTGCTGTCTGGTGTAGCTGCTGCCACGTCACGTTACTGTCTTGCTCCAAACTTAGATTAAACTACACAACCAGCATCTGGTGTAACTGCCATTGCGACATTTATTTGTCACCGCTGCAAACTCAGATTAAACTACACAACTGCCGTCTGGTGTAGCTGCCACCTCATCACATTACTGTCTCACTGCAAACTCACATTAAACTACACAACTGCTGTCTGATGTAGCTGCCAATGCGTTGTGTTCCAGTCGACAATGCAAATTCAGATTAAACAACACACAAGTGCTGTCTGGTGTAGCTGCCACCTCGTCATGTTCCTGTCTGCTCTGTAAATTCAGATTAAACTACACAACTGCCACCTTGTCACGTTACTGTCGCTGCTGCAAACTCAGATTAAACTACAAAACTCTCGTCTGGTGTAGCTGCCATCGCGAAGTTTGTTTGTCGCCGCTGCATACTCAAATTAAACTACACAACTGTCGTCTAGTGTAGCTACTGCCACTTCACGTTACTGTCTCGCTGCAAACTTAGATTAAACAACACAACTGCGGTCTGGCGTAGCTGCATTCGCAACGTTTGTTTGTCACCACTGCAAACTCAAACTTAACTACACAACTGCTGTCTGGTGTAGCGGCCACCACATTACGTCCCTGTCTGCTCTATAAATTCAGATTAAACTATACAACTGTCGTGTGGTGTAGCTGCCATCTCGTCACGTTACTGTCTCGCAGCAAACTCACATTAAACTACACAACTGCCATCTGGTGTAGCTGCCAATGCGTTGTGTTCCTGTCGCCAATGCAAATTCAGATTAAACTGCACAAGTGCTGTCTGGTGTAGCTGCCACCTCGTCATGTTCCTGTCTGCTCTGTAAATTCAGATTAAACTACACAATTGCCACTTTGTCACGTTACTGTCGCTGCTGCAAACTAAGATTAAACTACAAAACTGTCGACTGGTGTAGCTGCCATCGCCAAGTTTGTTTGTCGCCCCTGCAAACTCAAATTAAACTACACAACTGTCGTCTAGTGTAGCTACTGCCACTTCATGTTACTGTCTCGCTGCAAACTTAGATTAAACTACACAACTGCCGTCTGGCGTAGCTGCCACCACATCACGTCCCTGTCTGCTCAAATGTCAAAATACACAAATGTCATCTAGTCATCTACTACACAACTGCCATCTGGTGTAGCTGCCATCACGACGTTTGTTTTTGACTGCTGCAAACTCACATTAAACTACACAACTGCCATCTGGTGTAGCTGCCAATGCGTTGTGTTACTTTCGCCACTGCAAATTCAGATTAAACAACACAACTGTCATCTGGTGTAGCTGCCATCGCTAAATTTGTTTGTCGCCGCTGCAAATTCAGATTAAACTACACAACTTAAACTTACACATTCTTGTCACAGCTGTAAACAAAATTAAACTACACAATCATTGTCTTTTGTAGCTTCCACTGCATCATGTTCTTATCGCCACTGCAAATTCAGATTAAACTACACAACTGCCATCGCCGTCACGCCATGTTCCTGCCGCCGCTGCAAACACAAATTAAACTACACAACTGCCGTCTGGTACAGCACCATGTTCCGTGTCTCTTCCCTGCGCACCAACTATTAGTGGAACGCTCCGCTGGTGTATTACCTACCTTTAATTTCCATCCCTAGCCATCGATTCCACATTTGCACGCCACCCAAAGTGGGATCCTTGGCCGTTCCCTTATGCCCCTGCTGTAATGTTGTTTAAGAGAAGTGGCAGATTATGTAAGTTGACTCTCCTGCAAAGTAATACAACTTGTGGGACCCTTAGAAATGTTCTTGCCCCTCACCTATAAGTCACTCTGAATAAGGGCAGTATCACAAATGCACTACAATACACACACACACACACACACACACACACACACACACACACATCATAATTACAATCAGTCATTAAAGTGACATAACATAAAGATAAAGTCACATAAAGAGTGCAAGCCACGTGGGAGATTACCAAAAATTAGCATGTGGAATTAACATTAAAGGTATTAAATCCCATCTATTACACGTTCTGACAACTCTACAACAATCGTAACCCGCGATCCCAACCTCCATTTAACTCTGCCATGACAGGTTCATGGCATTTTTATGGCCGGCATGGATATTATATTGGGCCGGTCGTAGGTTTCCGTCGAAATAGCCCCTATCACGTTCCTTTCCCGTTCATTTCGCATTTCTGTGAGTTCACAGCGATGACCGGGTACCGCGCCGAGGTCACGGCGAGTTCATGAGGACGCCTTCACTTCCGCGGCCCCATGATGGCTGCGTGGCAGTCTGTTCCTAAGCGTACGGCTTTGGTCCAATGCAGCACACACACACACACACACACACACACACACGCACACACACACACACACACAGGCGTTTTGGTCGCCTCATTGTTTAACAGGAAGCCCGTCGCTGCCTACTGCTCTGCAGTTTACACCAGACTTAACCTAATAGAGCAGCTCATATTAGACGGTTTCCGCGCCTCTCCGCTGGCCCCAGATTACATAAACAAGATAATACAGGGAAGTGCATTGTCGCGAGAACATGCTGTCTTTCACACCGCATCACGGTCATTGTGCGATCTAGCAAAGCAGCCATGTAAGAGAGTTAGCATTAACACCATTGTTGCACAGTCACATGTATATGAACTCATGCACCGAACGATGTGGGAGCAGTTTGGGGGATGGCCTTTCTTCGTTCCAGCATGACTGGGTGAGGGTGAGACCTTCTAATCACCGTTGGGGATGTGACGGGACGTCCGGGGCTGGAGGGTTTAGTTCTACAGCAATGTAGCTGTTGCCAGCTTTGCGATAATTTCGCTCAAATTGACCTACAAGACATTGCGTTTTCCTTGAGGGGCGTGTCCACATTTAACCTGCACCATCCTCAATCCTCTCATGCATCTCTTTTTTCACCTTTAAATAGGGATGTGGTAGATCAGTGGTCGAGGTGTTGGGCTGTCAATCGAAGGTTAAGAGTTCAAATACCATATGCACAGAAATTATCAATGTGGGCCCTTTAATTAGGCTCTTAAAACTCATTTGGGGACATTCAGGGGTGCAGTCCCTGGGTTCTAACCCCAGCCATCATGTACTGGTAAAAAATACTTGTAAGTCGCTTTGAATAAAAGTGTCTACTAAATGATCAAATGGAAATGCTCATCCATCCATTCATCATCTTCTGCTTTATCCTCTTCTAGGGTCATGGGGGACACGCACCAATTTATCACTGGGCTCACACTCACACTCACACACACACACACACACACACACACAAACACTCTCTACATAGGGCAATTTGGAGAATTCAATTGACCTTGATTCATGTTTTTGGACTGTGGGAGGAAACTGGAGAACCCAGAGGGAACCCATGTGGACACGGGGAGAACATGGAAACTTTACCCAGATTGGGATTCGAACAAGAGGCAGACGAGCTAAGTACTAAACCTGTCGCCTTTATTCATTCATTTATTCATCCATTATCTTCCCCACGAGATCAGTGAGGTTCACTGAGTCCAGATAAGTTTTCAGAACTTGATCCTCTTCAGCATGCTTCGCTTTCCAGACTTTGACCGAGTGACTGAAGCTCTGACTTACAAAACAGTTGTTTCGACTGATTATCTCGTAACTTTGAGTCAACAAGCCTGGAATACGTTCAATTTCAAAGTTAATGCTCTTGAGGACAAACGTACTTGGACTTAAACGTACTTGGATTTAAACTGGTTCACTCTGTATTATGGACTGTAACAGCTTTTAAAGTTGTGGAAAGTTGCTGCAACATATCCTGGAGAACATTTTGTGTTGGAACCAACCATGAGACAGTAACCCATAATAGACTTACAAAGTTTCTTTCCATTACATTTCTATTTGGTGCTGCATGGTGGCTTAGCGGTTAGCACTCAGCACTAGAGATTCCAGGTTCTAATCCCAATCTGGGTGGAGTTTCCATTTTTTCCCCGTGTCCGTGTGGGTTTCCTCCGTGTTCTCCGGTTTCCTCCCACAGTCCAAAAACATGGATCAAGTTAAATTAAATTCTCCAAAATGCCCCATTTTCTGTGTGAGTGAGTGTGTACCCAGTGATAGATTGTCCTGGGTGTATCTGCCCAGCGCCCGAAATGTTCTTCCCTGGATGGGCATGGGGAACCCCACTGCGACCCAAGTAGAGGATTAAACGGAAGATAATGGATGGATAGATGGGTTCAAAACCCAATTCCAATGACGTTGCCAATGTGGGTTTTTGAGCAAGACCCTTAAACCTTATTGCTCTGGGGATGCTGTGGCCAACAGCCAACCCTGTGCTCACTTTGTAAGTCGCTTTGGATGGAGGTGTGTGCTTAATGACCAAAAGTAAATATAAATGTCCGGCCAGTTGGCCTCGGTCAGTTGCTCTGGTCCAGGCCGATTTGTGACTTTGATAAAGGCTTTTGGAACGTTCTAAACTCCTTTCGAAGCATGCAGCAGGATGCTTCTCCTTATCGCTCAAGCTGCACCAGCTACGTTTCATTTTCAGCCCTTCACCTCGAGAGCAGCCTCATAGAATCTGACATCCTGTCTGATTGTATCTGCTGAAGCATGGCATATTTGCTGATACTTAAATAAATTGTTTGTATAGCAGACCTGTGCAGGAACAGCCCTCTGGAAATGAACAGCTACAGCTTCTGTAAACCCGGCGCGAACCCTTAACTGATCATGGTTTAACCGTCAGGACGGATTGAACTGTCACGACCCCGGGTGATGCTGCAGATTTACTGTATGCGCCCTCTTGCTGTTTACCTGCAATCTGCGCTCCCTCCGGGGTTTTTATCTGATTTACTGACATCGCGCCGATTCCCATCGCGCTGCCGAGTCATGAATGAATCAAAGGTGTGCTGCTTTGCGGTCTGCTCGGTCACCGGTCGTCATATCGGGGTTTCTGGGTCGGCTGATTTGAACCGACGCCGCCGATTCAGCACGGCTTTATAATGGCACACGCAAAGCCGATGATCATGGGAAAATGCTCCAGTAGTGTTATAATACTGCAACCAGTAGTGCTATAATGTGCTGCTAACGTCTTGGTGCTGGTGCCCCCCCCCACGTGACCCTAAGCGACCCTAAGCGGAAGATAATGGATGGATGGATGGATGGATGGATGGATGAATGGGTCGTCTGATTTGAACCGACGCTGCCAATTCATCACGGCCTCATAATCGCAGAACCAAATCCAATGATCATGGGAAAATGCTCCAATTGTGTTATAATATGATGTGCTACTAACATCTTGGTGCCAGAAACCACGACCCACCTTTCGTGTTCTAGTGGATGGAGTCCATTCCTTATATCAAGTGTGTCCTCACTTTTCAGGCCCGGGATCTACTTTTTCTAGGTCATGTGATCTGAAGCTTTAATGTTGAAACCTGTTTACACACATCATGTTAATATTGTGGAATAAGCATAGAAAAGACTTGGCTTCGGGTTGCCATATTCACAGAAATTACTCTTTTATTCAACACACTCCAGCAAATAAAATGAAAAGAACTTGGTTCTAGTACAGCCTTTGGCTCAAGGACATGACTACATGTTTCCCCTAAATGGCACCCCTCCCCCCCAACAAGCATTCAGCACTGATGTACACCAATCCCTGCGACGCGCATTCCCCCAAACAAACATGAACATTAATAAAAGCATAAAACGTAGAACACATAGAACCTGACTGCAAGGCATGCTGGGAAGTGGTATGTAATAATAATAATAAATAATAATAATAATAATAATAATAATTGGTGGGGCAGCACGGTGGCTTAGTGGTTAGCACATACGCCTCTCAGTGCTAGGGATTCCCGGTTCCAATCCCCATCTGCGTGGAGTTTCCATGTTCTCCCCGTGTCCGCGTGGGTTTCCTCCGGGTTCTCTGGTTTCCTCCCACAGTCCAAAAACATGGATCAAGTCAATTGAATTTTCCAAATTGCCCCATCTAGAGTGTGTATGTGTGCGTGTCTGTGTGAGTGAGTGTGTGCCCAGTGATGGATTGGTGCCCTGTCCTAGGTGTATCTGCCCAGATGATAATGGATGGATGGATTATAATTGGTCATAGGTGGCTTAGTGGTTAGCACATTTGCCTAGGGATTCCCAGTTCGAATCAATCTGGGTGGAGTTTCCATGTTCTTGTATCTGTGTGGGTTTCCTCTGGGTTCTCCGGTTTCCTCCCACAGTACAAAAAACATGGATCAAGGTCAATTGGATTCTCCAAATTGCCCCATATACAGTGTGTTTGTGTGTGTGGCTGGTCTCTGTGAGTGAGTGTGGATGGGCATGGGGAACGCCCCTACGACCCTAGCAGGGGTTTCTGGGTCAGATGGGTTGAGCCGACGCTGTTGATTCAGCAGGGCTTCAGGATCGCAGGCACAGATCGTATGATCATGGGAAACTGCACCATGCCGATTTCAGCAGGGCGGGACAGATGTTGACTCCGATGGCACTGAAGCATACGGAAATGCAATTAAGAAATGTTAAATGGATGATCTATTACACTGATGCCAGACACATTAACTCTTGAAAACGAGGAACCCTATTAATCATGGTGTAGTGTGAGCAATTAAACGTATTACGGAGTCACGTGCCGGACCCTGACTGAATATTGACCGTCCTTCGTTCAGCAGCTCTTTCTGTGTAATATGAGATATTTTGCTCTGTCATCGGTTAATAACCAGATTCAGTCCGCATTAACGTCAAAACAGGATCCTGATCATATAAATATCAGATATCATGACTTTACACGAGGACACTGTGATACAGCACCCCTGGAGCAATGAGGGCACGTGTCCACACAAGAGATACACAAGAGACAGAACCACGAAGAAAAGTTTTATTCATTCATTCATTTATTCATTATCTTACACTTTATTCTGTACTAGGGGCAGCACAGTGGCTTAGTGGTTAGCATGTTCTCCTCTCAGCACTAGGGATTTCTGTTTCGAATCCCCATCTGAGTGTTGTTTTTTCCATGTTCTACCCATGTCAACGTGGGTTTCCTCCTGGGAGGAGTTGTCTCCCACAGTCCAAAAACATGAATCAAGGTCAACTGAATTCTCCAAATTGCCCTATATAGAGTGTGTTTGTGTGTGTCTGAGTGAGTGAGTGTGTGCCCAGTGATAGATTGGCGCCCTGTCCTGGGTGTATCTGCCCAGCGCCTGAAATGTTCTCCCCTGGATGGGCATGGGGAACCCCCCTGCAACCCTAGTAGAGGATAAAGCGGAAGATAATGGATGGATGGATGGATTTGTCCTGTAGTAGGGTTGCGGGGTGTTCCCCATGCCCATCCAGGGGAGAACGTTTCGGGTGCTGGGCAGATACACCCAGGACAGGGCGCCAATCTATCACTGGGCACACACTTATTCACACAGACACATACACCCTATATGGGGCAATTTAAAGCATTCACTTGACCTTGAATCCATGTTTTTGGAACATAAAGTACCTCCATTAAGATTGGGATTCCAACCTGGATCCCCAGCGCTGAGAAGTGAACATGCCAACTAAGCCACCGAACAGCAGCAAGAAATATACATTCATAAATTCATTCATTATTGTCACTTAATCCACTACAAGGAGGAGAACATATCGGGCGCTGGGCAAATACACCCAGGACAGGGCGCCAATCTGTCACTGGGCACACTTACTCACACATACACTATGTGGGGCATTTAGAGCATTTAGTATACCTTAAATCCATCCATAAATCTATAAATAAATCCAGTATACCTTAGATCCCCAGCGCTGAGAGGAGAACGTGTTAACCACTAAGCCAGCATTGCCGCCCTGTGTTTTTGATTGCAATAAAAAAAAAAAAAAACGTTTTGTTGACGTGTGGATCATTAACTTCACTTAACAGGTAAACGGGGAAACAATGACATTTGTCCTTGTCACATGATCACGCCGTAAATCCGAAGCTACCCTTGAAAACATATGTCGACAAACCACTATAGTTATTCTTTACAATCTGTCCACGACCAACCAAGAACGTGTCCGGGTCCCAACCCACCATTTGAGAAACCCCGTTATAGACGAAAGCGCTCGACGAGTATGATGATGAATTTTCCCACGGTTCCACGCTGGAAACACAATTGGCAGGTGTAGCGAATCGCACCACCGGATGCTAGAAACATCTAGCCACATCATGTCAAATGTAGAACGGATCAAAATGTAGCACTTAGACTCTGCCTTAAAGAACCTGTTACCCCAACTCACCCATCTGAACCCTGCGCGTCCTCAACCACTTAGAACGCAACCATCTCTTCACACACATCCATCACTTTTATTGGTTTACTGCTAGAAGCCTATGAAATATGAAGTCCCCCAGACCAACGTATAGCCCCAGGGTCTAGAATGCTGCGGGGTCAAGCGGAGGCCTCCACCCAAAGTGACACCAAGTCCTTGACCAAGATCCCGTCGCTATCTGAAGAGAACCCCGTTTAACCATATTGTTTGCAGGCTTTTGATAACGAATGACTTAATGTAATTACCCCGGGACTCTGCCCACATTCTGTAAGCTGGGTGAAAATTGAGATTCCTAAGTCTTCTCGCACTAATCTGTTGATGGAATGACAGGGCGGCTTTAACCGCGTTTCTATGAAGTTCTATGTCGATGAGTTTCCAAAGGTGCTGATTATGTTTCTCCAAAAAAAACTTTTTTACCAGCTTTTTACTTTTATTAAGGTAATAAAACAATGAAACTGATATAAAATACCTTATGATATATACAGCCTACATGTAGAGGTACTAACGTCCATTAAAAGTACCAGTATATTCCATCCATCCATGAGAGGAGAACATGCTAACCACTAAGCCACCATGCCGCACTATAAGATAAAACCATACATCCATCCATCCATCCATCCATCCATCCATCCAGGGGAAAACATTTCAGGCTGGGCAGATGCCAGCCAGGACAGGATGCCAATCTGACGCTGGGCACACACTCACTCACACAAACACACTCTATATGGGGCAATTTGGAGAATTCAATTGACCTTGATCCATGTTTTTGGACTGTGGGAGGAAACCGGAGAACCCGGAGGAAACCCACGTGGACACGGGTAGAGCATGGAAGAACCATCGAATCCCAATCCGCACAGATTGGGATTCAAACCGGAAATCCCCAGCGCTGAGAGGAGAACATGCTAACCACTAAGCCACTGTACCGCCTTGTAAGATAAAACATCCATCCATTATCATCCACTTTATCCTCTACTAGGTTGTTCCCCAATGCCCATGCCGGGGAGAATGTTTCGGGCATTGGGCAGATACACCCAGGACAAGGTGCCAATCTATTGCTAAGCACACTCACTCACAGTATAGGCACACCTATATGGGGCAATTTGGAGAATTCAGTTGACCTTGATCAATGTTTTTGGACTGTGGGAGGAAACCGGAGAACTTGGAGGAAACCTACGCAGACACGGAGAGATATAATCCACCCAGAACATTTCGGGCACTGGGCAGATACACCCAGGACAGGGTGCCAATTCATTGCTGGGCACTCTCACACGCACAGTCAATATGCTACGCTACATGGGGCAATTTAGAGCAGTCAACCATGAATCGTGGAAAAAAAAACATAGAATGGAGAGGAAACCCACGTGGCCACGGGGAGAACATGAAAACTCCACCCACGCATGCACCCAGGCCGTAATACTACACACAGGTCAGAACGCTGTAATGTAGCAACAGCGTCCTTATATTAAAAAAAAATAAACAAAACATAACGAGGAAGCAGCAGACTTTCCCATCCTGCGTTTTTTACCTTGGGGTTGTAAGCAGCAGAGCAGCAAGTCTGTGCTGTTACTACACACCCAGACTTGATCAATGAGTCCACACAGGCATCCTTTGCCTCCCGTCAGAACAATGTGATCACTGTGGATTTTGCAAAGCGGTAAACACAGCGTGCAGATAAGGAATCCCATCAGCGTCACGAAATCCAGGGTCAAGGGTCAAAGTAATACTCTTAATAAGCTTTGACCCGCTTAACAGATCAACAGGACGGGTTTCACAAAACAGGTTGTGTAACCCCATACACAACGTTCTATCAATGTAGCATCATGCTTCAAATATACAGTATATGTTTGGCCACGCCCCCTTCTTGTTACATTTCATTCCATCGTCTATTTCCTTATATAGATGGACTTTGTGGTTTTACAATTACAAACTGTAGATCTACAGGCCCTTGTTCTCGGTTCTTTACAGTATTAGAACCTTTTGGGTGCCAGGCAGATACACCCAGGACAGGGTGCCAATCTATCACTGGACACACTCACTCACACAAACACTCTCTATATGGGGCAATTTGGAACATTCAATTTACCTTGATCCATGTTTTTGGACCGTGGGAGGAAACCAGCAAACCTGGAGGAAACCCTTAGGAGCATCACAGAATTTAATGTGGATCCAGCTAACAATCCCGATCTGGGTGGAGTTTTCATGTTCTGCCCGTGTCCGCATAGATTTCCTCAAGGTTCTCCAATTTCCTCCTACAGTCCAAAAACATGGATTTAAAGGGAACTGGCTTCTCTGAATTGCCCAATATAGTGTGTTTGGGCCCCTGGACGTTTGGGATGTTGGGCAGACACTTAAGACAGAGCCCTATCCATCACTGGGCCCAAACACACTATATGGGGCCAGTGATGGATAGGGCTCTGTCTTAAGTATCCAACATCCCAAACGTTCTCCCCTGGACGATCTATGTGTTTCATGATCTCCCTGTGTCCAAATGGATTTTCTCTTGGTTCTCGAGGTTCCTCCCACAGTCCAAAAACATGGATTTAAAGGGAACTGTCTGCTCTGAATTCTCCCATATAGAGTGTTTGGGCCCAGTGATGGATTGACACTCTGTCCTGAGTGTCTGCACAACACCCCAAACATTCTCCCCTAAACAATTATGAGGAACTACCCTGTTCCACGACCTTGTAGTAGATTAAAGGGAATATAAAGAACTGATTTAATCAACCAGACGTCCACCTCTCAGCGCTAGGGATCCAGGTTTGAATCCCAATCTGTGTGTTTCATGTTCTCCTCATGTCCATTTGGATTTTCTCTGGTTTCTTGGGGTTCCTCCCACAGTCCAAAACATGGATTAAATGGAACTGGCTGCCCTGAATTGCCCCATATAGTGTGTTTGGGCCCAGTGATGGATTGACGCGCTATCCTGAGCGTCTGCCCAACACCCCAAACGTTCTCCTCTGGATGATTATGAGGAACCGTGTAGTAGATTAAGCAGAAGATAATGAACTGAGATAATCATCCAGGCGTCCACCTCTCAGTGCTGGAGATCCAGGTTTGAATCCCAATATGTGTGTTTCATGTTCTCCTTGGGTCCATTTGGATTTTCTCTGGGTTCTTGGGGTTCCTCCCACAGTCCAAAAACATGGATTTAAGGTAAATTTGCTGCTCTTTTTTTAAGGTAAATTGCCCCAATATAGTGTGTTTGGGCTCAGGGATTGATTGACCCTCTGTCTCTCCAGTGCCCACAACGTTCTCCCTGGATGGTAATGTGGAACTCCACCATGACCCTAGAAGAGGATTAAGATGAAAATGATGAGATGAGAGAAGATGTATGTCAAGGTCCCCAAAGTGTGCAATTTATCCCGGTTACTTCTGCATCACCTCTAAAAAAAAGAATTTTTTTTTCATTGCATCGTCTGTTTTCCACGTTCTACCCCATTGTTTGTTCTCACGCGGCGGCCCAGCACCTGATAACGTCCACATACTCACTTCAGACTTTGCTTTTTTGACTCACTGTCAGCGATAAACCCTCCACAACCCAGCTGCTTTACATTCAGACCAGGAGATAAGGCCGCTGACGTGCTGCAGCGTCCATAGACATGAGAACATCTCGTTTGAACACATCCTAGAACATGTGAGATCAAGGAACCGCTTCTTAGGTCCGATCTTCAGCTGCCGGTCCCGAGGCCCAGTGCCACCTATCATTACCCTCAGCTTAACGCGGCCTCTAAAAATACCAGGCATGCTGAGGATGAGATCATAACATCGTCCGGGAGATATACTGAGTATATGATTACAGGCTTTTCTCACCATCATGGATTCGCTATTTGTCAGCTGGGTGCCAAGGCTGGCTGCCGCACACTGACACGTCTTCCAAATGGGCCGGGAAAGCCGCGTGCGCCTGGCATTCGGCACTCCAAAACACGGACCGAGTGCTGAATGCGCCGCAAAGTCCTTTTTTCCCCCTTTATTGTTTATTTTAGATACCGAGACAAGGGCAGCACAGTGGCTTAGTGGTTAGCACGTCGCTCCCCTGGATGGGCATGGGGAACCCACCCCCCCAACCCTAGTAGAGGATAAAGCGGAAGATAATGGATGGATGGATACCGAGACAAGACAAGTGAGGGAACACATTGGGTAGTGAACCACACACACACACACACACACGCAAACCTTTAATTCCATTCTTATTGCCCATTGTATCAGCTCAACTCACCATATAGATGTACTTTGTAGTTCCACAGATACAGATTACAACATCAGGTCTATGTGTTTCTTTGCATCTCTGCAGACAATCATCCACCACCCTAATAAATCCTCCTCTGTGGTCCTCCTGCTTAGCAAAGTGAAAGGGACAATCAAGGTTATAAGACACAGATGAACTACAGTCTGTAATGTTAGAACTACAAAGTTCATCTATATGGTAAATGAAGCTGATATAATGAGAAAAAAGGAAGTGAACCTAATAAAGTGGCCACTGAGTGGGGATTTAGGTTTGAATCCACATCTGGGTGGAGTTTGCATGTTCTTCCTGTGTCCTTCGGGTTTTCCGGATTCCTTCCACAGTCCAAAAACCTGGATTTGAGGCGAATTGGCTGTTCTAAATTGCCCCTATATGTGTGTGTGTGTGTGTGTGTGTGTGCCCAGCGATTGATTGGCGCCTTGTCCTGGCTGCCCAGCGCCTGAAACATTCTCCCCTGGATGGGCATGGGGGAACCCCATGGATTAAGAGTAAGATAATGTATGGATGTAGATAATCATCGGGGCGTCATGGTGGCATAATGGTTACCACATCTGTTTATAAACGCTGGGGAACCAGGTTCGAATCCCAATCTGGGTGAACTTTTGCACGTTCTTCCATCTTTTTCTCCCCACCATCCAAAAACATAGATTTAAGGTGAATTGGCTGCTCTAAATTCATTCATTCATCAATCAATTACCTTCCGCTTTAACCTCTATTTAGGGTCGCGGCAGGGTTCTTCATGTCCATCCAGGGGAGAACATTTCGGGTGCTGGGCAGACACACCCAGGACAGGGCGCCAATCTATTGCTGAGCTCACAGACACACACAAAAAACACAAACTATATGGGGCAATATAGTGCATTCAATTTATCCATGTTTATGGGGGTTTTCTCCAGAGAACCCAGCGAAAACCCACAGGTACACAGGGAGAACATGGAAACTCCACCCAAATTGGGATTCGAACCGGAAATCCCGATCACTGAATCCAGGTGAATGTGCTAACCACTAAGCCACCGTGGCGCCCAACACTCAAAGTCTATCCATCATCATTATCTAGCTTTATCCTCTACTAAGGTCGCAGGGGGTTTCGGGCTTGGCAGATACACCCAGGACAGGGTGCCTATCTATCACTGAGCACGCCCTCACTCACACAGACACACACACAAACACACTCTATATGTTGCAATTTGGAGAATTCAATTAACCTTAATCCATGTTTTTGGACTATGGGAGGAAACCGGAGAACCCGGAGGAAACCCACACGAACACAGGCAGAACATGGAAACTCCACCCATATTGGAATTCTAAACGGGAATCCCCAGCGCTGAGCTGCTGCTCTAAATTGCTCCATCGAAATTGTTCTAATATAGTGTGTGTGTCCTGTCCTGGGTGTATCTGCCCAGTGCCTGAAACGTTCTCCCCTGGTTGGGCATGAGGAGAATGCTTTACGCTAAACAGTCAACACATAAACAGAGTTCCAGAAAACTAGAGGTAAATAATTGTCTAAACCTACACACCCCTCCTTATAATAACTAATAACTTGTAACCCCTTTAATAATTACAAAGGGTTACAACATGACTATCCGCTACTATAGATACCATACACACAACATACTGGCCGGCGGCTTAATCTATGACAGGATGAGCACCGCCATGTGTGGGGCCTGCAACCACTTTACAACATCCAGCATGCTTTATTTATTCATTACATAATTGTAATGTATATTTTAATGCATGACGGCAAGGTGGCTTAGTGGTTAGCACGTTCGCCTCTCAGCGCTAGGGATTCCCGGTTCGAATCCCCATCTGGGTGGAGTTTCCATGTTCTCCCCGTGTCTGCGTGGGTTTCCTCCGGGTTCTCCGGTTTCCTCCCACAGTCCAAAAACATGGATCAAGTCAATTGGATTCTCAAAAATTGCCCCATATAGAGTGTGTCTGTGTGAGTGAGTGTGTGCCCAGCGATGGATTGGCACCCTGTCCTGGGTCTATCTGCCCAGCGCCCGAGACGTTCTCCCCTTGATGGGCATGGGGAACCCCACCGCGACCCTAACAGAGGATAAAGCGGGAGATAATGAATGAATGAATGAATTTTAATGCATTTTATTGCTGGAATTATTCGATTATAAACCAAAAGGAAGGAGAGATCAAGCCGAACACCAGGCACCATATCCGAGCTTCCTTTACAGGATTTGTATTTCTTTTTATTTGTTTTAAAGAAATTGTTTTTTCATCGATCGTTGCGCGTCCATTCAATAAACCGCATCCTGCCAGAGAGTGCAGCGCTTGCGGATCGTGTGTCCGGGAGCCCATAGGGGGCGCTGTTGAATTGTCCATGACCAAATGTTTCTCGGGAGTTGCGCAAGTGTCACATAGTTGCGTTGCCATCGTTTTCTTTTATGACGTATGATTTTTATAAAGTGGAGCTGATATTGCTTTTAATGTCCGCCATAAAACAATTGTGTTTTATTGTCTTCTTGTTTAGAGCCGTAATGTGCAAAGGGTCTGCTGGATAGCTTTATCAGAAGGTATGGAGTTATTTACTTTCTTAAAAATGATTGAACTTCACACACACACACACACACACACACACACACACACACACACACACACACACACACGGTCTATATATACATCTGTATGGTAATGTCCTTAATTTTATACATTTATGGTAGTATATATATATATATATATATATATATATATATATATATATATATATATATATATATATATATATATATATATATATATATGCCCAGCGATAGATTGCCACCCTGTCCTGGGTGTATCTGCCCAGGACCCGAAACATCCTCCCCTGGATGGGCATGGGGAACCCCATCGTGACCTTAATATAGGATAAAGCGGAAGATAATGAATGAATGAATGAATGAATGAATATATGTATATGTATATATATATATATATATATATATATATATATATATATATATATATATATATATATATATATATATATATTTCGTAGATATTATTTCGAGATTGAATGAACAGTTGAACAGTTTAGGAGACGGCCCAGATCTATTCCGCAAGTGTGTGTGTGTGTGTGTGTGATTGCGTGCATTTCTGTTTGTGCATAAATATATGTTATGCATTATTTTAAATATTCAATGCTCTCAGACTGAATGAACTGAATGAACAGTTCGAGGAAGGCCCTGATGTGTTTCATGGGTTTGTATGTGTGTGTGTGTGTGTGTGTGTGTGTGTGTGTGTGTATATATATATATATATATATATATATATATATATATATATATATATATATATATATATATATATATATCTCCAGAATATATCCAATGCATCTTAATTTAATTGTATGATCTTGACTTTGAATAAACAATGTATGGAAGGCCCTGTTATATTTTGTAATGTGTGTGTGTGTGTGTGTGTGTGTATAAATATCATATGCATCTTAATTTAATTGTATGCAATTTTGGAAGTTTGGGGAAGTCCCTGCTATGTGTGTGTGTGTGTGTGTGTGTGTGTGTGTGTGTGTGTGTGTTTTATTCCAACATAATTTCCAACATAAGGATATGATTTAGAGCGGAGCTCTCGAGTCCACCGGTGTCTGACCCTCACACGCGCTTTTTGGGGAGGAATCGCGTCGCATCGCATCGCACCGCACGTGCAGGTAGCGCGCCGTTTGCCGTCCCAATAGATAACGGATGGGGAATCACACGAAACGTAAAACGGTGGCGTGAAAGGATTTAAGACGTCCAGCTGACAGTCAGCTGAGGCGGGGGGGGGGGGGGGGGGGGGGGGGCGGGAGGGGAAAAAAAAGAAAGAAAAAAAGTTTTGGCTCCCGCAACGCTATGCTAATGAGCTGCGTCCTCTCCCATTGGCTGGTGCGGCGAGTCAATTCCGCGTTCGCCCCTGACGTCAGAGCGCCTATAAAACTCTGCAATGCTTTTAAAGTCATCTGCCTTGGTGTTGCCTTTTTCAAAATAACTCCCCAAGCCCGGGCACAACGAGGTTCAGCCGTCTTAACTACGAAGCGCACGATGCGCGCAAGTGCCGCGGGTCCGAATCCCAGCCTGGAGAACGTGCGCTGATTTGCGCGCTCGGAGTTGCAAAGTTCTGCCGAAAAGACTCGTCATCCTGACTTGTGTTTTTGTGTCTCCCAGCTCTTATTATCGTGTTTTTTTTAAACTCCATCCAAGATCAAGCTGGCTCACTCGCTGCAGCCTCATCACACCGCGCTGACAGCCGCTCTCCAGCCTCTGTGGAGGAGCGTCACCGGGAAGCGCATGGCGTCCGAGCTGGCGCTGGGCGCCGCCGAGCTCCCCACGAGTCCCCTTGCCATGGAGTACGTGAACGACTTTGATCTGATGAAGTTCGAGGTAAAGAAGGAACCCGCCGAGACCGAGCGCCTCGGCTTATCCCAGTGCGGCCGCTTGCTGGCCGGCGGCTCGGTGTCGTCCACGCCGATGAGCACCCCTTGCAGTTCGGTGCCGCCCTCTCCCAGCTTCTCGGCTCCCAGCCCGGGGTCGGGCGGAGAGCCCAAGGCGCACCTGGAGGACTTTTACTGGATGGGGGGCTACACGCAGCAGCAGCCGCCACCGCCGCCACCACCACCGCAACAGCAGCATCAGCAGCCGCAGCAACCACCCCTGAACGCCGATGCGCTCGCGTTTGGCACGGACGACGCCATGGAGGCGCTGATCAGCAGCGCGCACCAGCTGCACGCCTTCGACACCTACGCGCGCTCCCAGCAGTCCCGGCGTCCTCCGCGGCGGACGAGGCGAGCCCCAGTGCGGCAGTGGTGTCCGCCGTGATCGCGGCGGCGGCCGCCCCGCACCACCACCATCACCACCACCACCACCAGCAGCATCACGGCAGCGGGAACCCGGTCCACCACCCGCACCACCACCACCCTCACGGGGACGAGCGCTTCTCGGACGAGCAGCTGGTCACCATGTCGGTGCGAGAGTTGAACCGGCAGCTGCGCGGTGTAAGCAAGGAGGAGGTGATCCGGCTGAAGCAGAAGCGACGGACGCTGAAGAACCGCGGCTACGCGCAGTCGTGCCGCTTCAAGCGCGTCCAGCAGCGGCACGTCCTGGAGGGCGAGAAGACGCAGCTGCTGCAGCAGGTCGAGCATCTCAAGCAGGAGATCGCGCGGCTGGTGCGAGAGCGCGACGCCTACAAGGAGAAGTACGAGAAGCTGGTGGGCGGCGGATACCGCGAGCACGGTTCGAGCAGCGACAACAACCCGTCGTCCCCCGAGTTTTTCATGTGAGTGCGCACACAATCATACAGGCAAATAGACAGAAGAAAGGGAGAGAAACCGAGCGAAAGTTTTTTTTCGGGGGGTTGCCTTTTGCATTCTCATCCTTTCTCATTTTTTTTAATTGTCGGGGTGTGCGCCGCAAGTTTGCCAAGTTGTAGCTTTTTCAACGCAGGTTTGCCGCTTGTACATTTTTCTAGCACCCACTCCTTAAAACAAACAACAACCCCCCCCCCCAAAACCTGCCAACTTTTGTACAAGAACTTTCTCTTTTCTAATTTTTTTATTTTTTTATTTATTGGCCGACCAGGTGGTCACTTCCTCCCATTTTGGGTGGTGTAGCATCTTAACAAGCTATCTATTACCCCCACCCACCACCTCTCCATTATGTGCTTAAACATGCATTGCATTCTTTTCACCGTCCCATCTCCTTTAATAAGAATAAGCTGCCTGGTACTTTTTATATATATATTTTTTTTGTTTGTTTGTTTGTGCATGTCTCAGAGGTGCACGAAGGCACACGCACCACCACTGAATTCCAGCAGACGTCCATCAATTCCATCGCTCCCCCACCCAAACCTTCAAAACCACCTGGACTTGAAGATCCCCTGTACCCTGCACCCCCTGCAACCCCGCACCTCCGTCGTCATGCCATCACCTCATTTGTGTGTGTTTTCCATCCCGAGACATTAAAAGCGAGACCATATAGGATCACCTGCATGCTGGACATGTATGGGTTACTTTCTTTCTTTCTTTCTTTCTTTCTTTTTGGTTTTCTTGCTTGAACTGATATTGACTTTTTATTACAAAAGCCAACATGAAAATAAGGAGAAAAGAAAAAACTAAACAAAAAGACGTGGATAACAGCATGGCATCCATCCTCTTCCTCACTTTTTTGGAAATACATGCAAAAAAGTGAAAAGGACATCATCCTTTCTCTGCATTGACCTCTGCGGCCATCATGCAACCCGTGCACTGAACCCATTCCTGTCGAAAGTTGGTACCGTGGAAGCCACCATTAAGGGCGCAAGGACTCCGGCGCGCACCGGTTAGGACTCTTCATCCGACTTTTTCCGATAATTGTGTGATAAACAGCCGGGTGCGTAAGCCAAGAATAGTGTTATCGTGTGTGTGCCCGAAGGGTGGAGGCTGGGCTAAAGGTTAATAATGGATGGAGCTGGTTATAAAAGTAAGGCTTAAGGTCCATGCCCTCTGCACTAATCTCGTTCCTGATTGTAGCGTTAGAGTAGAATGGAAGGAACCCCACGGCATGTGTATTATATGGCGGGATCGGTGCCACGCGAAATCTTCTATTCCCTTTTATTTTTTTAATCGCAGCATGAGCTCGCCACGCAAACCAGCAGATGTTTGCCAAGCACTGACCGCTGTTATGCGAAAAAACCCAAAGTATTAAGTCAGATAACCCACTGTAGTTGCACTAAAAATGGCTCATCGTGCAGCATGATTACACCATGGGATCTATCTAGAACGCTAATTCTTAAAAGAAGTAAGGTCGAGATGTGGTGGCAGCGCTGGAGTGTGTATGGACCATGTGGTAGTTACAGTGGCGAGCAGGACTGGTTCTTCTTTTCGTCATCGTTGTCAAAGAATTCGGAGTTTGTCATTATTTACAAGGCAATAATATAATAATAATCAATGATGTCTGGACATTGTTTTATAGTCGGGGGTTTGACACCCTGCTTGTGTAAAGATGGGATTATACCGTTCATCAAGTCAAATTTTTTAAGTATGTTAATTAAATTCTCGTATATATATAAAAAAAAAATATATATGTATATATATATAAATATATCTATATTTTGCTGTGCAAAATTCTTTCCCTCACTAACCCCAGTGATGTTCATTATGTGCTTTTCATTTCATACAGTTATACGATATGCAATAATAAAAAACAAACATGCAATTGGGACTGGAGTTTGTGTCCTGGGTTTGAACCGATCATTAGCACCCGTTTGTGAGGTTCGTTAGAAGCGAACGCCTTCAAGAGAAGACGAGCGGCGGGCGGTTTAACGCGACCTATGTGCTCGGGTGCAGCGACGCGCGGGAACCTCGAGTCGTGGTTTTCTG
>JAFMOC010000047.1:202500-280000 GCA_019802505.1 Corydoras sp. C115
TATATATATATATATATATATATATATTAGTGTGTGTGTGTGTTTGTGTGTGTCTAGCTGCATTCTAAATGTATTTATTCAGCATAAACATTAATAAAGGTGTTCATTCCCCCAAATATGGACATGGTCCTGACTACGAAGACATGGGCTCCGTGGTCTATCAATGCAACCATCTATTAAAACCTCAGAACGTCAGAATGTTGGTCAGAACGTTGGTCTGAGCTAAAAGCACAATACGTTCCCACCTTCAGGAAGCTGAAGTGGCCGTTATCTTCTCATATTACCCTTACGTCTCAATCAGACAGCGAGCAGCACAGTGCAGAGGGAACAGCAGTCTTATCCCAGCCCTCACACACACAAGTGCATGCACCGAAGCTTTGGGAGAAACAGCGGCGAGTGTGTGTACCATTCCACAGAGCCACTGCTGATCGGAATTTAGTACTGAAGTGGAAACACAGAGGCAAGCGAGAGAAATGAAACATCATATGGTACTGACAGTGAGAATGGGAAAATAAAAGAATGGTTTTACTGAGTTATATTATATTATATTATATCTGGTTGATATTTATTTGGATGAAACATGATGCGGCAAACAACTATCCACCTGTTGGTTCAACACAATAATCAACTGATGCAAAGAATAAAATATATAATCACTGCATTAATGTGATATTAATCATAAAAACTTCACATCACTGCCTGAACAGAGCAATTTAAAAATGACAGCAATATATATATATATATATATATATATATATATATATATATATATATATATATATATATATATATATATATACACTCACCGGCCACTTTATTAGGTACACCATTCTAGTAACGGGTTGGACCCACTTTTGCCTTCCGAACTGCCTCAATTCTTCGTGGCATAGATTCAACAAGGTGCTGGAAGCATTCCTCAGAGAGTTTGGTCCATATTGACATGATGGCATCACACAGTTGCCGCAGATTTGTCGGCTGCACATCCATGATGCGAATCCCCCGTTCCATCACATCCCAAAGATGCTCTATTGGATCGAGATCTGGTGACTGTGGAGGCCATTTGAGTACAGTGAACTCATTGTCATGTTCAAGAAACCAGTCTGAGATGATTCCAGCTTTATGACATGGCGCATTATCCTGCTGAAAGTAGCCATCAGATGTTGGGTACATTGTGGTCATAAAGGGAATGCACATGGTCAGCAACAATACTCAGGTAGGCTGTGGCGTTACAACGATGCTCAATTGGTACCAAGGGGCCCAAAGAGTGCCAAGAAAATATTCCCCACGCCATGACACCACCACCACCAGCCTGAACTGTTGATACAAAGCAGGATGGATCCATGCTTTCATTTTGTTGACGCCAAATTCTGACCCTACCATCCGAATGTCGCAGCAGAAATCAAGACTCATCAGACCAGGCAACGTTTTTCCAATCTTCTATTGTCCAATTTCGATGAGCTTGTTCAAATTGTAGCCTCAGTTTCCTGTTCTTAGCTGAAAGGAGTGGCACCCGGTGTGGTCTTCTGCTGCTGTAACCCATCTGCCTCAAAATTCGACGTACTGTGCGTTCAGAGATGCTCTTCTGCCTACCTTGGTTGTAACGGGTGGCTATTTGAGTCACTGTTGCCTTTCTATCAGCTCGAACCATTCTGGCCATTCTCCTCTGACCTCTGGCATCAACAAGGCATTTCCGCCCACAGAATTGCCGCTCACCGGATGTTTTTTCTTTTGCGGACCATTCTCTGTAAACCCTAGAGATGGTTGTGCGTGAAAATCTCAGTAGATCAGCAGTTTCTGAAATACTCAGACCAGCCCTTCTGGCACCAACAACCATGCCACGTTCAAAGGCACTCAAATCACCTTTCTTCCCCATACTGATGCTCGGTTTGAACTGCAGGAGATTGTCTTGACCATGTCTACATGCCTAAATGCACTGAGTTGCCGCCATGTGATTGGCTGATTAGAAATTAAGTATTAACGAGCAGTTGGACAGGTGTACCTAATAAAGTGGCCGGTGAGTGTATATGGCATATACACCCAGGACAGGGCGCCGATCTATGTATATACATATATACATTTACACACACACACACACACACACACACACACACACACAAAACTCCTCCGGGTTCTCCGGTTTCCTCCCACAGTCCAAAAACATGGATCAAGTCAATTGAATTCTCCAAATTGCCCCATATAGAGTATGTCTGTGTGAGTGAGTGTGTGCCCAGCGATGGATTGGTGCCCTGGGTCTATCTGCCCAGCGCCCAAAACGTTCTCCCCTGGATGGGCATGGGGAACCCCACCACGACCCTAATAGAGGATATAGAGGGAGATAATTAATGAATATATATACAGCAAGGTCCAAATCCAGGTTTCAATCCAATCTAAGTGGAGTACCTTGTTCTCCCCATGTGTGTTTTCTCCAAGGTCTCCTGATTCCTCCCAAAGACATGGAATTAAAGTGAATTGGCCACTCTAAATTGCCCCTATATAGTCTGTATGTGACTTAGTGAGTGAATGAGTGCCCAGCAATGGGTTGGTCCAAAATCAGTGTCTGACCTCTCTTGAAGAAATTAGCACACTTCCAAATCCGAAATGGCCCTTTAATTATTTAACATCTTGTTATCAATTTTACTGATCATATAGATGGACTTTGTAGTTCTACAATTATGACGTTCTATTTCTAAAAACGTCTATTTGTTTCTCTATATATTCTGTTAGGTGATGCGTCATTCTCAGCACTGCAGGAACCGTGACAAACCCAGTGAAAGCACATCTCCAGGGAGCTTCCCAAATTATTGTCCCATGAATGCTGGAATAGACACACACACACACACACACACACACACACACACACACACACACACACACACACTATATAAGGTCCATGTTTTTGGACTGTGGTGAAGGGCACCTGGTCGTCGCTATATAATCTGATGAAGTGTCTCAGCCAAATCAGTCCATCTGAGATACCATACATACAGTGTACATCCATCCATCCATCATCTGCCCATGCCGATCCAGAGGAGAACATTTCGGACGCTGTGCAGATACCCCCAGGACAGGACGCTGATCTATCGCTGGGCACACACTTACTTACTTACTTACACACACACACACACACACACACACAAACACACTCTATATGATGCAATTTGGAGAATTCAATTGATCTTGATCTATGTTTTTGGACTATGGAAGGAAACCGGAGAACCCGGAGGAAACCCAAAGGCACACACACACACACACACACACACACACACACACTATATAAGGTCCATGTTTTTGGACTGTGGTGAAGGGCACCAGCCAAATCCGTCCGTCTGTGATGCCATACATACAGTGTATAATGTCCATCGGAACCATCCCTATAAATGCTGTATATGCTAAACCCTCATGTTTCTTTCACCAGGTCCTCTAGAAAGTTCCTTCATCTGTGATCGTGGTGCTGCTCCGGCCCTCCCACCCACCTCCCCGCTCCAGCCCCAGTGAGTGAGGTACGTCCCCCATCCTCCTTATTCCTGCTGAAGTCTTTCTATAAATCATTCTGAGTGTGATACAGGTGATGAACCATGTGATTCATCTGAAATGCGAGGTGGAGTGTTGGAACCGGTTAGTTATAAAGTTATATAAGCGGATCAATAACCGGAATCACGAGCCGAAGTTTATAGAGTCTCAATTGCGAACAGATAAACAGAGCAAAGCCATAAAGCCAGCTTTTATCTTGTGGTCATGTGTGTTTGTTTTGCTTTAACATGTTCTTTCTTTATATATATATATATATATATATATATATATATATATATATATATATATATATATATATATATATATATATATATATATATACTGTTTATATCTGATGATATGGATAGCCTAGATATATCTGATGACATATATACACACACATACTCTCCAGCCATTTTAGTAGGTTCACAGTTCTCCACTCACCTATTGATGGACTTTGTAGTTCTACAGTAGCATTCTGTAGTCCATTTATTGCTGTACATACTTTGTTAGCCTGCTTTAGTATGTTCTTCGATGATCAGGACCCACAGAGAGGAGGTATATTACTTTGTTAACCCACTTTAGTATGTTCTCTGATAACCGGGACCCCCACTGGGGAGGTATTAGGGTGGTGGGTGATTCTTAGTACTGCAGTGATACTGACGTGGTGGTGGTGTGGGAGTGTGTGTTGTGCTGGTGAATATTGAGTGGATCAGACACAGCAGTGCTGCTGGACAAGAGAACAGCACAACAAGCAAAACATCATCCACCACCCTAATAATGCCTGCTCTGTGGGGGTTCTGATAATCAGAGAACATAATAAAGAGAACTAACAGAGGATGTAGAGGAACAGATGGACTACAGCAGGGGTGCTCAATATGTCGATCACGATCGACCGGTCAATCGCGAAGGAGTGTCTGGTAGAACGCGATGGAGGTTTAAAAAAACAACAACATATCAGCGCTTTTTTTACACACACGTGCACACATTCACACACACAATGTGATTCATTCTGAATCTGAATCTCTATCGCTGTGTAAGCGAGTAGTCTGCCCCCCCCCCCCCCCCGTCTCTCTCGCTGTTACCAAAACCGGCACGTGGCCACACCCCTAAATCCGAAGCACTGCCTCAAGAATAATCTACATTAGAGAGTTTCTGTTTGTGTTTTTGCACTTTATTTGACTGACAAGATGAGTGAAAGACATTGATGCAAAAGAACTGAATGAATGAATAACTGGATTAATATTTTTTTTTACAATGTCAAACTCAAAATTTGCTTATATTAATGTTGTTCTGTTTGGGGAAATGCAGGTTACAGTGATTGTTTTACATGTGTGCTGTATTCCGTGTGTTTGGTGGTTTGGGTGTACTAAAATAAGGTTTTCTCCATGCTATTTGCTGGAATGTGTTTAATAAAAGAGCAATTTTAACAGATTCGACAATACTAACATGATGTGTGTAAAAAAAAAAGCCCTGGTAGATCTCAATGTCCTGTCCAATGGAAAAGTGGATCTCAGGCCAGAAAAGTGTGGGCACCCCTGGACTACAGAATGGAACTGTAGAATTACAGAGCCAATCTATGTGGTAAAAAGTATGTAGTCCATACATCTTTAGTATGCTCTCCGATGATCAGGACCATGAACAGGAGAGGTATTCATGTGGTGGATAAAGGTGCGAGTGTTCTGCTTGGTGTACTGTTCTCTATCCAGCAGCACTGCTGTGTCTGATCCACTCAATACCCACCAGCATGACACACACTCCCACACCACCTGCACATCAAAATCACTGCAGTACTGAGAACTATCAACCATCCTAATACCTCCCCTGTGAGGGTCCTGTTCATCAGAGAAAATACTACAGAGAGATACAGACGGTCTAGAGAACACGTAATACTATACTATATGGTAAGTGCCTTTACCTAATAAAGTGGCCGGTTTTTCTTCCCAACACTCATCCAGCAGAACCTCACACGGAATGCCGAACGCACCGACTAGCCGGTCACTCGGCACGCTTTTCATTAGTCATCCACGGAACCTGAGTAACAGCAGGCAGTGTGAAATCACCTTCCCCCAGGCCGGGCTCTCGGGGTGGAGGTGATGGATTTCCGTAAGCCTCACAGCGGAGTGGCGCGAGTCCGTCTTGCCGGAGGCGCGGGTGCTTTTGTGGGGCTGCGCGGATAACATCTCACTCAGTGCGCTCGTTGGATTTCTAGCCCTCGACCTGCGCCGGCTTCTGAGTGAGGGATTGAAGCTGTTAGCTGTAATACTGTTGAAGCATGAATGGGGCTTTTAGCCGGCAATCCAACCAGGCATGATTGATTCTGTACACACCGAGGGGTGGGACACAGCCCCAGCACAGGGATATATATATATATAAATATATATACAGTTCTGTATAGATTTGGCATGTTCTCCCTGTGTCTTTTCTTCTGATGTAAACCAGTCCAAACCATAGGTCGGTTTTAGTATCAGCTTGTCTTTGGAATGTGGCGGTATCAGAATCAGAATCAGGTTTATTCGTCACATGCATAGATATACATGGTACAGCCAGCAGTGAAATTCTTACCTGACCTCTCCACAGAAAGTTTAATTGTTAATTTGTAAAGGATAAGAAAATAGAAGAATAAAGATAAAAATAAAGATAAAAATAAAATTTAACTCTGTATATACACTGTGCAAATGGAATTATAATGGAAATTATAAATGGAATTATAAAGTGGGTTGTGCTTTAGTGCAAATATTGTAGTGCAGGGTTACAAGTTATTTTAGACATGAAGGTGTTGTGGGTGTGATTATGTCCATTTAGTCCTGGTTCAGGGTCCAAATCGCCGGTGGGAAGAAGCTCCTCCTCATCCTCTCTGTGTTTGCCTTCAGGACACGAAAACGCCGTCCTGATGGCAACAGAGTGAAGAGTTTGTTGTCAGGATGACTGAACAGGATGACTCACAATCTTTTTGGCTTTGGACCAGCACCGCTTCCTGTAGATGGTCTGGAGGTCTGGAAGTCCTTCTCGGATGGTGCGTTTGGCCGAACGTACCACCCTTTGTAGTGACCGTCTGTCCAGATGGGTGCTGTTCCCGAACCAGGTTATGATGTTCCCTGTGAGGATGCTTTCGACGGTGCAGGAGTAGAAATTCTGCAGGACCTAGACGTCAAAGGTGGTAGAGACGCTGACGAGCCTTCTTTGCCAGTTTGTTAATGTGGCAGGACCAAGATAGGTCCTGTGCGATGTGAACTCCAAGGTACTTGAAGCTGTCTACTCTTTCTACTGCAGCACCGTTGATCCTCACATGATTGTGGGTGGAGTACCCAGTGTACACACTGGCATGGGAAGGACATCTGGATTTGCTATAAAGCGGAAGCGCTGATTGCTGGACAGGGATAGGCTCCAGCACCCAACACAGTTTTAAGCAGGATAAACTACTCAGAAAATGAATGGCTGTGGGTGTGTCTTATAATCGTTTCCATAATCCCTCATAAACACAGATAGCCACAACTACTGTAATCCCTCATAAACACAAATAGCCGCAACTACTATAATTCCTCATAAACACAGGTAGACACAACTACTATAATCTCTCATTAACACAGGTTGCCACAAGTACTATAATCCCTCATTGACAATGGATGCCACAACTACTATCATCCCTCATAAACAACACTTGACACAACTACTGTAATACTACTAAACCATAATAAACCATTATAAACACAGATTTTCACAACTACCATAATCTCTCATTAACACATGTTGCCACGACTACTGTAATTCCTCATAAAAACAGGTTGCCACAACTACTATAATCCCTCATAAACAACAGTCGCCACAACTATCATTATCTCTCATAAGCAACATTCGACACAACTACTATAATCCCTCATAAAACAGGTTGCCACAACTACTGTAATCCCTCATAAACAATGTCTTTCCTCTGTAAATCCATGTGATGTTTTCTCTGCCATGGCCGTGAAGCCCCATCCACCCCGTTTTATTGTTGTCAGGTTCTAATGACCGATACAGATTCCGATACAGCGTTCCATACGCAACATCAACGTCACGCCTCCATTCTTCTGTCCCATTGCAGAAGACTTTGCCTTTCATCCAGTCATAAAAGCCGAACCCTTTATGAAAATCCTCCGACTCAGTCTCTCAGATGTTACTATAATTTCTGCTGTTCCTCCTAAGTGCCATTTCTTAATTAAATTTTGCTCTGCGAAAACTGCGGCCTGGGAGCCAATTGATCTGTTCAGATCTTTAAGCAGATGAATAGAGCAGCTTACGGTCACTGAACGTTAACACGGGGCTCGAGGATTCGGATGATTTACCATTCTCCTGAATTGTCATCAGGGGGAGCATCCTAATGAGTCAATTTAGGTCTGATGAGCGAAAAAGCTGCGGACTTCATATGAAATGTTTTACCCTCATGATGTCATAAATCTTACTTATTGTAAAAGGGCAGATGAATTACTGAGAGAAATTTGGTGAAATATGCAGAGTAAGCATAAACGCTGCACCACGGGATGTTTATTCTGTATGTACAGCAGGTCTGAGGAGAGTGAGTGAAACAGTGACCCCTGCTGCTGGGCTGCTGTATGACGTAAGACATGCTGAGGGATATACCTCATGGTCTGTGACATTGACACAATGACACATGAAACATGACGACTGTGAAACCTAATCCATGCTTTATGGGGTACACGGGTTCAAATCGCCTTTTGGTTCCCACACCTGTTATAATCCCTCATAAACAATGGTTTCCTCAACTACTACAATCCCTTACAAACACATTCACACAACTACTATAATCTTTCATATGCAACAGATACCACAACTATTATAATCGCTCATAAACATTGGTTGCTACAACTACTGTAATCCCTCATTAAAACCAGACGCCACAACTAATACAATCCCTCATAAACAATGGTTGCCACATCTGTCATAATCCCTCTTAAACCAGTTGTTAAATTAACAACTATTATAATCCCTCATAAACACGTTGCCTCAACGATAATCTCTCATGAACAACGGTTGCCACCACAACAATAATCCCTTATGAACAACAGTTGCCACAACTACTATAATCTCTTACAAACAACGCTTGGCACAACTACTATAATCTCTCACAAAAAACAGTTGTCACAACTACCAAAAAACCATGTAAACACGGGTTGCCGCAGTTTTCATAATCCTTTATTTACAACGGTTGCCAAAACTACTATAATCTTTTCTTAACAACGGTTGCCATTATGACGAATAGTCCTTAACAACATTTGCCAGATCAATCTATAATCCTGCATAAACAAAATCGAGGAAATTGTGCTTTTGCCAGATTTTGTGATCATCATCATTTTATTAACTCTTTTATTCTTTGTAAACATAATTATTATTATAATAATAATAAACTATTTTGTATTTTTTATCATTATAATTATAATTAATTTATGTCAGTGTTATTATTAATCGATGGTCATAGTTTATCAGTGTATATCAATGGTTACTGTGTGTGTGTGTGTGTGTGTGTGTGTGTGTGTGTGTGTGTGTGTGAGTGAGTGTGTTTGTGTGTGTGTGTGCATGTATATGTTTCATAACAGGATGAGTTATTTAGAAATAACAATAATATGAATATTTTCATCTCAGAGGTTTAGGGTCGAGGTTAGATGATGGCACTCTATTACTCAGCTGCGGTGATGCTCAGGCCTCCACTGGAAAGGCCTCACACATACCGACGTGCAGAGTGGTGGACGTGTGGATGTGTGTATGAGTAGGACCCCCCCCCCCCCCCCGGTGCCCCAGGACCGTCGTGTCCTGCACGAGGCCGTAGCTCAAACACCGGAGGCTGGAGGTGGACAGAAGGGCAGAATAAGTGCTGAGCCAGAAAGCAGGCTGCGGCATCCCGAGTGAGAGAGCGTGAGAATGAGAGGGAGGGTTGACACTTTCACTCACACACACAGACACTCACACACACACACACACACACACAGAGACACTCATACACACACACACACACACACACACACACAGAGGACCCATGGACACGATCCTACTGCCGAGTGTGCAGAAAGGACAGGGTGATGTGTGATTGGCAGTTGCTACTGTTGTCATGCTTTTGTGTTTCATGTTGGTCAAAGTCGCTGATGCAGTCTCGACTTCAAACCATCCCAACGATTCAACGGCTCTCGCACGTCGGCCACTTCTGTATTCCATAACAGCCTCGCAGTCACACCAGCTTAAAGAGATAAACGATGAAACTTGTTTACTGTAGTAATTCAACGACTGCACACTCCACGTTTCTCATTTATTTAATTATGATGACTCATTACAGTCTTGGACGTGGTATATCTTTTACCTTCTATTATTATTCTAAAAAAAGCATTTTAATGTATTATATATATGTAAAATAATATAATTGATAGCCCATGACATATTGCGACCCTGGAATGTGGTAGTCTTTGAGTGTTTTATGAATTCTGCACCAGCTGAGGGCAGGTTTATGCTGCTGACTTGCTGCAGAGTGAAACTGATTATAGAACCAAAGATTGAATTTTTCTATGAATTAAACTATGATCAGGATTTTAAGTGTGACTGTTTCCTTTATATGATAGAGAGAGAGAGAGTGAGAGAGAGACAGAAACAGTTTTAGCCAACATGTAATAAAAACAATGACATGAGAAATGAATAACTATCTTCCGCTTTATCCTATACTGGGGTCACGGTGGGGTTCCCCATGCCCATCCAGGGGAGAACGTTTCGGGCGCTGGGCAGATACACCCAGGACAGGGTGCCAATTTATCGCTGGGCACACACTCACTCACACAGACACACTCTATATGGGGCAATTTGGAGAACTCAATTGACTTGATCCATGTTTTTGGACTGTGGGAGGAGACCGGAGAACCCGGAGGAAACCCACGCAGACACGGGGAGAACATGGAAACTCCACCCAGATGGGGATTCGAACCGGGAATCCCTAGTGCTGAGAGGCGAACGTGCTAAACCACTAAGCCACTGTGCCGCCAAATTAAGAACTATAATAATAATAATAATAACAATAAATAGTATTGATAATAATAATAATAATGATAATAATAATAATAACAATAATAATAATAATAATAATAATAAATAGTATTTATAATAATAATAATAATAATATGTTACAGATTGTCCGTCTTTCCCCGGGAGAGGGCGGCTACGCGGAGTTGTTGCGTACAACCGCTCGCGTCTAGTGAGCGCTCCCCGGGTACCGACCACGCGGGAAATAAAGCATGCGTGGGTACGAGGAAAACACTCCCACGAGTGCGACCCACTCGGAGACAATGCGCAGCGCCGCAAACGTGGTTGCACGCGGAAGGAGAGTCCAACAGACACCGGGATAAAATCCAAAATGTAGAATTTAATAAAAATTGGTGTTGGGACACCAACGAAAAGGGGGAACAAACGAACAAAGTAACACCGGGTATACATAACCACAAACAAAGACGTGCGCCGACTGACAGGAAAACTAAGAATAAATAATAAATCAACTAAACACGTGCAAAAAAACAAACCAATCACCCAACTGAAACAATTAAGAACCAAACGAGGGACAGGTGCCACAGGCATCTGTGACATAATAATAATAACAATATTATTATTATTATTATTATTATTATTATTATTATTATTATTATTATTATTATTATTATTATCAATACTATTTATTGTTATTATTACAGAGAAATGCAGTAGTAATAATAATAATATTACGAAGAAGAAGAAGAAGAAGAAGAAGAAGAAGAAGAAGAAGAAGAAGAAGAAGAAGAAGAAGAAGAACAACAACAACAATAAAACAAAAATTAATAATAATAATAATAATAATAATAATAATAATAATAATAATAATAATAATAATAATTATAATAATAATAATAAAAAATGTATATATTAAACAAATATATTATTTATATTAAGCTTTTTTATTTTTATTTTACATATTTTATATATTGATATTTTATTAATACAAACTATTTTCTTTTATACAAAACTAAAACTAAAAACTTTTTTTTTTTCATAAACTAGAAACAGTTATTAAGTTATTATGAAATGCTTTATTATGAAATAATTAATGTAATATAATAATCAGTTGTAAATTTCTATCTTTTCTGTTTTTTTTTTTTTTGGAGTTTTTAAATTTGCATGATTCAGCAGAACTGCTTCCAACATCGCCTTGAACAAAACACACGATAAGAAACCAAATACGTAGTATGTAATGTAATAGTTTTGTGCAGTACATTGTGGCTAAAAGGCACAAAGGGCACAAAGGGACAAGATGAGAGTTTGGAATGTTCTCCTTTCGTCACCTAAATAATAAAATTGGCATGGCAGGGTTCCTCATGCCCATCCAGGGCAATGTAGAGCAGCCAATTCAGAGAACATCCACACGGACATGGGGAGCACATGGAAATTTCTCTAAGATCGCGATTCGAACCTGGATCCCTAGCAGTGAGAGGAGAACATGCTAAACTATGCCACTGTGGAATATTATTACCCGCGACACATCTAATGACCATAAGCAGCTAAGTAAGTTCCACAACTGGAACTGTAAACACAGAAAGAGGAAAAACTGCGCTGCAACATGAGTGTTAGCTCTCTGCCCCTGTAAAGGGTGAGATAAAAGTGCCGTTCGACGTGTAAACAATAAGTCTTTCATGCGTCTTGTCCTCTCTGGAGGTTGGTTCTGGTAAATGTGTGTGTTCTGCATTACAGCGGCTCACTTTCTATTCCCATCCACCACTTCATCATACCCAGCGGCCGCCATCCTGTTCCCGCTCGCTGGAACTCACTCACTGAGCGTTTATTTAAAAAACAAAATAACTTATAATTTTTCCATCTCTCTCTCTCCCTCGCACTCTCTCTCTCTCTCACTGCAGGAGTGTAAGAACTTTTTTTTTGTTTTTTTTTTGCTGATTCCTGGGTATTTTATATGGTTCTGTTGAGGAGGTGATGGAACAGTGTCCACGTTGTCTGTTTATGTTGGACGGGTAGTACGCCGTCTTCTACATGGCAGACATTAAGGAAATGACATGAGTGTATATACGAACTGATGTGTGTTACTGCGATGTTCTTGCAGAGGTTCTGTGGAGCCAGCGTCAATCTACAGCTCTGGCACTGAGTGGTTTTGTGGGCATGTTCCCTCGCCCACTCAGTCTAACAGTTTTTCTGATGGAGATTTAATGGCTGAACACACACACACACACACACACACACACACATACACACACAAAAAAAAAAAAAAAAAAAAAAAAATATATATATATATATATATATATATATATATATATATATATATATTCATTCATTCATTCATTATCTCCCGCTTTATCCTCTATTAAGGTCGCGGTGGGGTTCCCCATGCCCTTCCAGGGGAGAACGTCTCGGGCGCTGGGCAGATCACTCACACAAACACACTCTACATGGGGCAATTTTGAGAATTCAATTGACTTGATCCATGTTTTTGGACTGTGGGAGGAAACCGGAGAACCCGGAGGAAACCCACGCAGACACGGGGAGAACATGGAAACTCCACCCAGATGGGGATTCGAACCGGGGATCCCTAGCGCTGAGAGGCGAACGTGCTAACCACTAAGCCACCGTGCCACCCATATATATGTATATATATATATATATATATATATATATACTGTATATATATATATATATATATATATATATATATATATATATATATACTGTATATATGTGTGTGTGTGTGTGTGTGTGTGTGTGTGTGTGTGTGTGTGTGTGTGTGTGTTTAATGTGTAAGTACTACACTTTATGCAAGTGTGTGATTGTGTGTAGGTGTGATTGTGCAAGTGTGTGATTATGCGAGGGTGCGATTAAATGATTGCAGAATGTGTGTACTTATGCGAGGGTAAGATTGTGTGAGTGTGTGATAATGCGAGGGTGTGATTGGATGATTGCAGGAGTGTGTGTGAGTGTAAGATTATGAGTGTGTGTTTGTGCGAGTGTTTGTTTGTGCGAGTGTGTGATTGCGCATTGGCAAGATAGTGTGTGTATAATATTTTGTGAGTGTGTGTATTTATGCGTGTGTGTGTTTATGCCACTGTGTCATTATGCGAGTCTGTGATTGTGTGTGTGTGTGTGTGTATGTGTGTGTATGAGATTGTGCAAGTGTGTTATTATGCGAATGTGTCATTATGTGAGTGTGTGATGGTGCAAGTGTATCATTATGTGAGTGTGTAATTTTGTGTGTATGTGAGATTGTGCAAGTATAAGATGTGTGTGTATAATATTGTGGGAGTGTAAGCTTGGGAGTGTGTGCCATTATGCGATTGTGTGATTGCGCGAGTGTGTGATTATGCGAGTGTGTGTTCATGTGAGTGTGTCATTATGCAAGTGTGTGATTATGTGAGTGTGTGTTTATGTGAGTGTGTGATTATGTGAGTGTGTCATTATGTGAATGTGTGAGATTGTGTGAGTGTAATGTGTATAATATTGTAGGAGTGTAAGTTCGGGAGTGTGTGAGATTATGCGAGTGTGTAATAATGCGAATGCGTCATTATGGGAGTGTGTGTGATCATGTAAGTTTGTGTAAGTTTGGGAGTGTGTGATTTTGCGAGTGTTTCATTATGCGAGTGTGTGATTATGTGAATGTGTAATAATGCGAATGTGTCATTATGGGAGTGTGTGATTATGTAAGTGTGTGATAATGCAAGTGTGTCATTATGCGAGTGTATGTGTCATTATGCGAGTGTGTGTCATTTTGCGGATGTGTGATTATGCGAGTGTGTGTGTGATTATGCGAGTGTGTCATTATGCGAGTGTGGGATTGCGCAAATGTCCAGGAAGCTGCTGAACTCATCGGCACAGTCCACCTTTGCTGTTTTAGGAAAATGTCCAATGACACAGTGGCGTTCTGCTGATGTTCTAACGTTCAAAGTAGAATGCAGGACTTTGTGCTGATGTAATTCATCTGCCGGTTCCGCCATGTGTCCGAGTCATTACCGGGTATCAGTGACGCTACATTACCGCCCTTAAGGACCTGCGTTCTGTTCTCTCCGTCCCGGGACGGCGTGACCCAGGCAGGCTCTCCTCATCCCTCCCTCCACCTGCTCCAGGCGACGGTAACCAGAGATGGAGGTGCGCGCACTAAATATAGCAGTGAAGGGTGAGGACTCAGAGGCCGGTCTTTAAGGTTAAAAATATACATATCCATGTAGAGCCGGGAAGGCAGAACCGGTACGCGCCACAGAACAGCGTGCACAGCTCCCTGCTCGCCCCCTGCCGGTGTGGGGTGAGCCGAAGACTTACGCCGTATGTGCATTAACAGAGGGTTCTAACATCCAGCCTTGGTGGCCGTGTGACACTCTCACTGGTTCTGAGTATGTGCTCCACACAGACGCCACCACACAGAGGCGCTGAGTATTGGATGTACGGATTTCACGTATGTATCTGCTGCTTCTGTGATTCTTCTGAGGCTCTGTGTTTTGCAAGCGTTTGGAACCCGGCGGAAGGGCGGCTAATGAATGGCGCTAAATTTAGCCGACGTCATGCAGGTTTAATTCCACTTTTCTAATTACGTCCACTTTGCAGGAATCCGGCACCAGCCGTCCTCACCAGCCGACAAACAATTACCCTCAGCGGAAACGCTGTTTACACCGTCATGCGGCTTTTGTCTTATTATACCCCCCCCCCCCCCCCCCCCCGTGGAGTATGTGTGGTGGAGAGTGTGGCAGGAGTGTGGTTGAGAGTGTGTGATAGAGGTTGTCAGGTGGGGGTGCGTGATGGAGAGTTGTTTGGTGGAGGGTGTGTGGTGGAGGTTGTGTGGTGGAGGGTGTGTGGTAGATTGTGTAAGGTGGGGGGAACGTGGTGGAGAGTGTGTGGTGCAGCATGTGGCACGTGGTGGAGGGTCTGTGGTGGAGAGTGTGTGGTAGAGGAAGTCAGGTGGTGTTATGGTCGGTCACGGAGGGGTGGTGCTTCCTGGGTAGCTCCGCCCCTTATTTAGTCTGGTCTCCACACCTATGTCATGATTTGTTATGGTCACGTGTTGTGTGTAGGTCTTTGTCATGGTTTTGTTATTGTCACGTGTTGTGTGTAGGTCTTTGTCATGCTTTGTTATTGTCACGTGTTGTGTGTAGGTCATGGTCATGGTTTTGTTATTGTCACATGGTCTGGGTTTGTCTGATTGTTCACGCCCCGTAATTATGCACACCTGGGTTCCCCTATAACAGTTCCCTATACTGCTCACTCCCGTCACTCTCGGCTAGATGGTCTTGGTTTGTGCACCTACCCTTGCTACGCCTCGTCCACTCTGGCCCACACCCCTCGTCTCCAGTTCTCCGACCACGCCTTGTCTCGCTCTGTTCTCGCCTCGACCTGTTTCTCCTCGTCCTGTTCGCCTCGCCCTGTTGCACCTCGTTCTGTTAAACCTTGTCTCGTTGGTTTGGTGTTTGTGTCTTTGTATTGCAGTGCACCGTCCTGCCGCTGTTGCCCGGTGTTTAGCCACACTCCACCCTGTGCGTTCCTGCGGATTGGAACACGGCCCCGCTGACGTCTGACGCCGACTACGCCGTGACGTCAGACCCCAGCTCCGCTGCCCCTGTGTTCATCCCTCAATATTATGTTCCCCGAAATACTGTTTACCTGTGTGTGTGGGTAAATAAACTTTTGTTGGCAACAAATCCCCGCCCCCTACTACGTCGTGTCGAGTAGCGGATCCAACCTACTCCGCCCGGTTCAGGGAACCGTAACAGTGGTGGTGCCACTTATTATACAGACTTGTTATACAGTTTGATGGTCACAGGTGAGATTGACCTCCTGTGTATCTCTGTGGTGCATCTTGGGGGATTGAGTCTTAGACTGAATGTGCTCCTGTGTCTCTCCAGTGTGAGGTACAGTGTGGGGTAGAGTGGGTGGAAGGCATTGTCCATGATGGCCTTCAGCTTAGACAGCATCCTCCTCTCGGACACGGCCATCAGCGAGTCTAGTTTCACACCCACATCATCACCAGCATCAGGTTGTTCCGTTTGTTGGAACCTGTTGCCTTCAGCCTGCTGCCCCAGCATGCAACAGCATAGATGATAGCACTTGCCACCACAGACTCGAAAAACATCCCGAGCAAAGTCCTGCAGATGTTGAAGAACCTCAGACATCTGAAGAAGTGGAGACAGCTTTGGACCCCAGTCCAGTGTATTGTCCATGTAAACCTCCAAATAGGAGACATCCATTCCACCCTAAACTCATCCTATCCCATCCACCCAGACACCCACCCACTCTTCTCAACCCACATCCATCCATCCATCCATCCATCACTATATACTGTAATATATCCTAATATATTATTTAGGGGGCGGCACGGTGGCTTAGTGGTTAGCACGTTCGCCTCTCAGCGCTAGCGATTCCCGGTTCGAATCCCCATCTGGGTGGAGTTTCCATGTTCTCCCCTTGTCCACGTGGGTTTCCTCCGGGTTCTCCGGTTTCCTCCCACAGTCCAAAAACATGGATCAAGTTAATTGAGTTCTCTAAATTGCCCCATATAGAGTGTGTTTGAGTGTGTGAGTGTGTGCCCAGCGATGGATTGGCGCCCTGTCCTGGGTGTATCTGCCCAGCGCCCGAGACGGAACCCCACCACGACCCTAATAGAGGATAAAGCGGGAGATAATGAATGAATGAATGAATGAATGAATGAATATTATTTAGGTTCCAAATCTCTGTTCCCTTTTTTGGGTTTTCGTGGATCTTCTCGCGTATCTTCTTATGGATCTTCTTTCAGATGTTCTTGTGGATCTTCTCACGGGTCTTCAACTTCAGTACCACTGCAGAAAGTTTAAAAACATTTGTCTCTTCCAGAGCAAAATCTGCTGATCAGCAAAAATAGGAAACTATTTTTAAAAAAGCAGCTCCGGCACCTCCGGATCTGCCCGCAGCCAACCCCAGCGCCTCTGTCCTCTGCTCGTTAGTGTAGCTTTGTATGTCTAATTAAACTCCACCCACTTTAAAGGCTTTAGAGCAGAGAAGGCTTAAATGCTTTAGGAGAACGTATTGGGTGCAGGGCAGATACACCCAGGACAGGGCGCCAATTCATCACTGGACACACTCTAACTATATGTAGGGGCAATTTAGATATGGGCAATTTAGAACAGCAATTCACCTTGAATTGATTTTTTTTGTACTGTGGGTGGAAACCAGAAAACCCAATCGGATATGAGGAAAACATGCAAAACCAGATTACACCGTGCCAGCGAGATCTGTACATGATATTAACCATGTGTGCCATTAAAGCACTTTAAACTGAGAGAGAGAAAAAGAGAGTTAAAGGTTTATCCCTGGCAGCTCAATGTCCTTGTTAGTCTGACAAATGAGGCTCAGTTTTCAGATTTCAGGTTTAATTTGTCATGTAGAAACACTCTCATTTAGACATACTGAAATTTAGAAACACTCTCAATTAGAAACACTCTCATATAAAAACTCTCATTTAGAAACACTCATTTAAAAACACTCTCATTTAGAAACACTCTAATTTAAAAACACACTCAGTTAGAAACACTCAATTAAAAACACTCTCAGTTAAAAACACTCATTAAAAACACTCTCAGTCAGAAACACTCTCATTTAAAAAAAAAAAAACTCTTATTTAAAAACTCTCAGTGACACCGCTGAACGACCACGACCTGGAAAATAAGGTTATCAGTTTCTTACGGGCCTAAATTAAAAACACTCTCATTTAAAAACATTCTCATTTAAAAACATTCTCATTTAATAAATTCTCAGTTACAAACACTCTCATTTAAAAACAATCTCAATTAAAAACACTCTCATTTAAAAAAAAAACTTTAATTTAAAAACACTCAATTAAAAACACTCTCATTAAAAAAACACTCTTATTTAAAAACACTCTCAGTCAGAAACACTCTCATTTAAAACACTCTCAGTCAGAAACACTCTCATTTAAAAACACTCTCATTTAGAAACACTCTCAGTTAGAAACACTCTCTATTAAAAACACTCTCAGTCAGAAACACTCTCAGTTAGAAACACTCTCAGTGACACCGCTGACCGACCACGACCTGGAAAATATGGTTATCAGTTTCCTACAGACCTAAATTAAAAACACTCTCATTTAAAAACACTCTCAGTCAGAAACACTCTCATTTAAAAACACTCTCAGTCAGAAATACTCTCAATTAAATAAAAAAACTCTCATTTAGAAACACTCTCATTTAAAAACACTCTGTCAGAAACACTTTCAGTTATAAACACTCGTTTTAAAACACACATTTAAAAACATTCTCATTTAGAAAAACTCTCAATTAAAAACACTCTCAGTCTATCAGTTTCCTACGGACCTAAATTAAAAACATTCTCATTTAAAAACACTATCATTTAGAAACACTCTCATATAAAAATATTCTCATTTAAAAACACTCTCATTTAGAAAAACTCTCAATTAAAAACACTCTCAGTCAGAAACACTCTCATTTAAAAAAAAACTCTCATTTAAAAACACTCTGTCAGAAACACTTTCAGTTAAAAACACTCTCATTTTAAAACACACATTTAAAAACATTCTCATTTAGAAAAACTCTCAATTAAAAACACTCTCAGTCTATCAGTTTCCTACGGACCTAAATTAAAAACACTCTCATTTAAAAACACTCTCATTTAGAAACACTCTCATATAAAAACATTCTCATTTAAAAACACTCTCATTTAAAAACACTCTCATATAAAAACATTCTCATTTAAAAACACTCTTATTTAGAAACACTCTCAATTAAAAACACTCTCAGTCAGAAACACTCTCATTTAAAAACACTTTGTCAGAAACACTTTCAGTTAAAAACACTCTCATTTTAAAACACTCATTTAAAAACATTCTCATTTAGAAAAACTCTCAATTAAAAACACTCTCAGTCAGAAACACTCTCGTTTAAAAAACTCAGTTACACTCAATTAAAAACACTCTCAGTCAGAAACACTCTCAATTAAAACACTCTCAGTCAGAAACACTCTCATTTAAAAACCCTCTCAGTCAGAAACACTCTCAGTTAGAAACACTCTCAGTGACACCGCTGACCGACCACGACCTTGGAAAATATGGTTATCAGTTTCCTACGGACCTAAATTAAAAACACTCTCATTTAAAAACACTCTCATTTAGAAACACTCTCATTTAAAAACACTCTGTCAGAAACACTTTCAGTTAAAAACACTCTCATTTTAAAACACTCATTTAAAAACATTCTCATTTAGAAAAACTCTCAATTAAAAACACTCTCAGTCAGAAACACTCTCATTTAAAAAACTCAGTTACAAACACTCAATTAAAAACACTCTCAGTCAGAAACACTCTCAATGAAAGAAAAACTCTTTAAAACACAAACACTCTCATTAAAAAAAAACTCTCAGTTACAAACACTCTCATTTAAAAACACTCCCATTTGAAAAACCTCTCAGTGAGAAACACTCTCAGTTAAGGACACTCTCATTTAAAAACACTCTCATTTAGAAACCCTCTCTATTAAAAACACTCTCAGTTAGAAATACTCTCACTTAGAAACACTCTCATTAAGAAACACTCTCATATAAAACACTCTTAATTAAATACACTCTCATTTAAAAACACTCTAATTTAGAAACACTCTCATATAAAAAACACTCATTAAAGACACTCTCATTTAAAAAAACTCTGTTACAAACACTCTCGATTAAAAACACTCTCAGTCAGAAACACTCTCATTTAAAAACACTCTCATTTAAAAACACTCTCATTTAAAAACACTCTCAGTCAGAAACACTCTTATTTACAAAAGTCTCTTATTTAGAAACACGCTCATTTAGAAACCCTCTCACTTAGAAACCCTCTCATTAAAAAACACTCTAAAACACACTCAGTAAGGACACTCTCATTTAAAAACACTCTCATTTAAAAACACTCTCATTTAGAAACACTCATATGAAACACTCTCAGTTAGAAACACTCTCAGTTAAAAACACTCTCATTTAAAAACACTCTCAATTAAAAACACTTTCAGTCAGAAACACTCTCAATTAAAAACACTCTCAGTTAGAAACACTCTGTCAGAACCACTCTGTCAGAAACACTCTCATTTAAAAACACTCTCAGTCAGAAACCCTCACAGTTAGAAACACTCTCAGTGACACCGCTGACCGACCATGACCTGGTGGCTGGCTGACCGACACCTGGCTGACCGACCACGACCAGTTTCCTACTGACCTGAATCTCTCTCCTTCTCTTTCTCTATCTCTCTCACTCTCTGTCTGTCTCTCTCTGTCTCTCTTAGTCTTTAGCTTTGAGTCTTGTGCTCTTTCTGTAACTTTCATCTCTCTCTTTCTGTCTCTGTTGCTCTCTCTTTCTGTAAATCTCTTTTTTGTCTTTCTCACATTCTCTCTCGCATCCATGTGTCTCTATATATACATAGGGCAGCACGGTGGCTTAGTGGTTAGGGAGGGAGTGGTAGCTCAGTGGTTAGGGTGTTGGACTATGAATCTGAAGGTTGGCGGTTCAAATCCCAGGTCCACTGAAGTTACCAATGTGGGTCCTTGAGCAAGACCCTTAACCCTCATTGCTCCAGGGATGTTGTGATTAACCCTGTGTTCACCTTGTAAGTCGCTTTGGATAAAAGCGTCTGCTAAATGACCAAATGTAATGTAATGTAATGTTAGCATGTTCTCCTCTCAGCACTCCAAAACATGGATCAAAGTCAATTGAATTCTCCAAATTGCCCCATATAGAGTGTGTATCTCTGTGTCTGTGTGAGTGAGTGTGTGCCCAGTGATAGATTGGCGCCCTGTCCTGTGTGTATCTGCCCAGCGCCCAAAACGTTCTCCCCTGGATGGGCATGGGGAACCCTCCCCCCGTGACCCTAGTAGAGGATAAAGTGGATATACTGTATATATCGCTCGCTCGTTTACTCCCTGTTTGCTTTCTAACACTGGGTTTAATTCTTCTCTCTCACCTTCTCTATCTCTCTTCATTTCTCTATATATATTTCTCTCAATCTTTCCTTCTCTATCTCTCTCTCTCTCTCCTCATGCCCCTCCTACTATTTCTAACCCTTTTCTCTTCCTCTCTTTCTTCTGAACACATTAAATCACTTCTATAGGAATAACACAGTCATATAAAATCAAAGTATTAAAAATTTTAATAATAACACTGGAAATAACTACCGTAATCATTTTGAAATCTTTCCTTCATTTTGCTTCCTGATTCATTTATAAAATATAATGCAGAATGATCTCATAATCGAATCTGCTCCCTCATAGAGCACCGCTCTCAGAAACTCGGCAGACCCTTCAAAACAGCCGTTCTAATACTTTAAATCCACGTCACTCGTCCATCTCGAACCCTTGTTTGTTTGTGCCGTTGCTGAAGCCCTGAGGTCACAGTGAGATCATGTCAGTGCATCTTAACCCCAGCGCTGATGGACATCAAGAGCAGGATGAGTCTGGAGTGAAGATGTAAATGCATGGGCCATAGGCTTAAGTGCACCGTACTTACAGCCCACACTTAATGCTTCCTGTACAAACATATCTATTTTTCATAACTCCCAGCGTAATGGTCCCTTACATCAGAATCAGAGTCCATCCTGCAGCTCAACAATGAAGGTTCTCGATGCTGGATAACTTTGATTCCCTTTTTTAACCAGCTTTAGTCTTGATCAGTTCAGGCATCTATAAGTGATAATCACTCTGTAGGTGCTGACATAATGGAGTTAACCTGAGGGACACTCACCAAACCCACTCTCCATCCATCCGTCCCTCCCTAAAAGCCACCCACCCTCCATCCATCCCTAAAACCCACCCTCGATCCATCCCTAAAACTCACCCACCCTCCATCCATCCCTAAAACCCACCCTACATCCCACCTGCCCTAAAACCCACCCTCCATCCATCTATTAAACCCACCTTACATCCGACCTGCCCTAAAACCTACCCTACATCCATCCCTTAAACCAACTCTCCATCCCACCTGCCCTAAAACCTATCCTACATCCATCCCTTTAAACCCACCCTCCCTCCTGCCTGCCCCAAAAACCCACCCCCCATCCATCCCTTAAACCCACCCTCCCTCTTGCCTGCCCCAAAAACCCACCCTCCTTTTAACCCATCCTCACTCCCTCCCTCCTTAAAAAAACCTACCTGTCTCTATCTCTCCCTTAAACCTACCCTCCATTCCACCTGCCCTAAAAACCCACCCTCACTCTTTCTCTAAACACCCACCCTCCATCCGTCCTTCCCTACAGCCCCCCCTCCCGCCTGCCCTAAAAAACCCACCCTCCATCCGTCACTCCCTAAAACCCACCCTCCTTCCCTCCCTCCTTAAAAAAAACACCCTTTCTTACTTCATCCCTTCTTCTTCCCTAAAAACCCACCCTCCCTACCTTCATACGTCCTTCCTTAAAACCCTCCCACCCTCCCTAAAAACCTACCCTACCTTTCTCCCTCCCTGCAAGACCACTTCCACTCTCCCTTCCTAACCCTCCCTTCCTAAAAAGTCCTCCCTCCTTCCCACACATGGAGAGAACCAGGTTTGGACATAAGATACTGTACATCTACACAGTGTACTGAAGTGTAAGTGTGTGTGTGTGTGTGTGTGTGTGTGTGTGTGTGTGTGTGTGTGTGTGTGTGTGTGTGTGTGTGTGTGTATGTGTGCGTGCGTGTGTGTGTGACTTCAGACAGCCAGCCGTGCTGAACAGTAGCAATCTAATTGCCCTAATCAAAGGTCTTAATCGGCCATTAGTGTCCCTCGCTGCATAAACTAAAGCAGCAGCTGTTAGTGCTGAGGACTGAACCACTGCGGACGCACTGCATTTATTCATTTATTAATCTGCCCTGCTGTATTTATACATCCATTCCATTCTGCGCTCATTTGAGATCATTAATTACAGCAATCTGGTATTACATTTCTGCAAAGAGCAGTTATTAACCCGCTTTGTACACAGAACCAGTCAAAAGTTTGGACACATCCCCTTTTTTGTTCCATGTGATCAGTTCAACTTACTCTGAATACAGACTTTGTAGTTCTAATGGTCAGAACCCCAATAGTACCCCCACAGAGCAGGTATTATTTGGTTGGTGCATGATTCCTTTCCCTGCAGTGTCACTGAGGTGTTTAAATGAAACTCCAGCAGCACTGCTGCACTAAAACCCCCTCACCACATCAGTGTCACTGCAGAACTGACAATAATCCACCACCCTAATTATATTCTGTGGTGGTCCTGACCAATAGAGAACAGTGAACCAACAGGGAACTAACAAAAGAGGGACTAACAAAGAGAGCAGAAGTATTATAGTAGCTTTTTCTTCCCTGATGCTCCTAAAGAGCATCCCCTGGTGGAATAGCATGTTACTGCACACCGCCCATTTTTCAATTCAAAGAGAACAGCGAGACTGATGGCACCTTGCTGCCTGCGTTGTGGTGCTGCATGCACTGCCCCACCTTACGGCCCAGGGGGCATGATAAGATAAAAATGAGGCGTCGAAAAATACAGCGAGTACAGGAAACAGTAGCCATGTGCTGTAATAAATACATGCCCCTCTAAAAACCATGTTCTAAGCTCAGAAACTATATGGAAAAATACAGTATATATATGGATGGCATATATATATCCGTATATATATATGGATATATGGTGGCTTAGTTGATAGCATGTTCGCCTCTCAACGCTAGGGATTCCAGGTTCGAATCCCAATCTGAGTGGAGTTTCCATGTTATCCATGTCCATGTGGGTTTCCTCCGGGTTCTCCGGTTTCCTCCCACAATTGCCCCATTTAGAGTGTGGTGTATCTGCTGCCCATCGCCCCCCACCTCCACCTGCGACGACCCTAGTAGAGGATAAAGCGGAAGATAATGGATATATATATATATATATATTGTTATATATATATATTGATATATATATATATATACTGTTAACATGTTAGGTCGCCTCTCAGTGCTAGGGATCTGATTTGCATGTTCTGCCTGTGTCCACGTGGGTTTCCTCCGGGTTCTCCGTTTTCCTCCCACAGAGTGTGTCTGTGTGTGCCCAGTGACAGATTGGCATCCTCTCCTAGGTATATCTGCCCAGCGCTCGAAACGTTCTCCCCTGGAGGGCATGGGGAACCCCCCCCCCTAACCCTAGTAAAGGGTTAAGAGGAAGATATTGCATGGATGGATGGATAAAATGACATTGTTGTCATTTACATCACATGTTGTACATGAAATGTAAACAAAATTCCATTAAACAGACCAAAGAGCTGCGCCGCCATCTTATATATAGAACATTTGCGATGCATATAAGCGTCATAATCGAGACAAGGAACGGTGTTTTGCAATCGACAAAGAAACCTTCTAAATGTAAGAAAAACCACGTAAAAGAATCTATATCTTTTTTACTTCTGTGCCGATTTTGCAGAGTAAATGACGTCCAGGCAAGAAACACAGGCTAATTCTGTTGTCTTTGATTAAAGGCACCGCTCCCTCTTGCCGTATCACCAGCGTCCGTGTTTCTTGCCGCAGCCAGGAGGAGGAGATCGCATGAGAGGCAGCAGCAGGGGGTTTGGAGTCTGTATGTCTAGCTTGTGTGTTTCCCACTCTAGACATAACTGCCGTGTTTACAAGGCTCAGTGGCTCGCACTGTTAAATGATTGAGAGAGGGGATAAGTTCTGCTGCCCCCCCCCCTCTCCCCCCATCTGAACCCCTTCCACACCCATCCCCCGTCCCTCCTCCCCATGTCTGTTTCATAGTTCTGGTTAACCATCCAAAAGAATGCTCTCCATGTTCAATTACAGGCCAGGCTCACTGTCACCCTAGAAAATGGCCATTACGCAAAAAATATACTAAAAAAATATTCATAGGAATGGTCACGCTGCGTAGGGGCCTCCATCACGTCCCCTTCTTACTCCATTGTCTATGTTCTCCACCTACCATAGAGATGAACTTTGTAGTTTTACAATCACAGACTATAGTCCATCCGTTTTCTTTGTTCTTTTTAGTCCCCCGTTGGTTCTCTGTTGGTCAGAACCACCACAGAATATAATTTGGGTGGTGGATTGTTTATTGTCATTTCTGCAGTGACACTGATGTGGTGAGGGGGTTTTAGTGCAGCAGTGCTGCTGGAGTTTCATTTAAACACCTCAGTGACACTGTTTGGGTTCTGACCATTATAACAGAGTACACAGCCCACACTGTAGTCCATTGAGAGCAGGACTACAGTCTGTAACTGTAGAACTACAAAGTCTATCTTTACAGTAAGTGGAACTGATAAGTGCATAAAGTGGCCATGTCCAAACTTTTGCCTGGTTCTGTATTATAAGAATTAATGCAACATGTCCTAATACTTCAGCTCCTAATACCATACTTGTATGGGTGTGGTGGGGGTGTGTAGGTGGTATAAGACATCATAGATGCTATGAATGATACTTTTATTGATGATTTTTTTCTACATTCGAGTTGAATAATAATGAAAACGTTTGTTTAGCAATAAACACTTTCGTCTCATGTTTTTCCAAATCGTCTCAGTCATGTGGTCGTGCTGGCACGATGTTCAATAACGACACATGAAGCGCGGTCTGACTCGCATCCAAACCAGAACAATAGGTCGACACATTGCGTTTTAACTGATGCCACAAGCTCCGCCCACGGCTTCATCCAACACACTCGTTAAACATTTGTAGTCCAGGCCGGAAAATTCCATCCCATCGCCGTCTCTATTAGCAAACCGTCCGCTTTCAATAAGACGGCGATGCGAACGTGGTTGCTTGGAGACGTGCGTCATGCTGTTGGTCTGATTTTTGTCCTGTTGCTTAGAAGTAAGTTCGTATTTAATTAATTAACCATATCATGGCTTCACTTAGTGCAACGTCCTGGGCTCAATTTAAACTCCAATGCATTATAATATAAATTTGGGATTTTTCTAAGACTGTAACCTGTTATGTCATCACATACTCATAGTTATGTTGTATCCTTCATAGAACTACTAAATAACATTTACATTTAGTCATTTTATCCAAAGCGACTTACAAATGAGTAAACAAACAAATAACAATGCTTAAACATTAAAGAGAGCTTACAAGCTTTCATTAGCAGTACTAAGCAATATAAAGTAAATTTTCTGGCAAAACATTATTAGTAACACCTAATTCCGGTATTCATAATGCTCTATAACACATGTATAAAGCTTAATAAAGTATTCATAATGCTTTAGAACACTTGTCATCCATAGATGTACATAAACACACTCATAAAGTGTTAAAAGAACATGCCATAAGGCTTTATAACACAAAGTGACAAAATGCATTATAAATTATATGTTTTAACAGTTCATCAACTCATTATAAAGACCAGCGACATAAAGCATTATAACGTTTGTGTTTAATGAACGCTTTTCCTGAAAATGCCTTTATGAGTGCTCATAACTGTTTATAAAAGCTCATAAGCTCTCTTTACAGGCTTTAAGTGTTGGCATTAATCACCTCTTTGAAAGAGACTGCATACATAGTATTACATCATGACATAATGACTTATAAGCTCTCTTTACAGACTTTAAGTAAAGTTTAATCAGCATGTTTTAAGTCAGAATGTCGAAACATCCAAAGAATCAAAAGTTTCAATAAGTTCATATTATAATTCATTATGTCACTTTGTGTTGTAAAACCTTATGTCAAATTATTATAACAATATATGACTATGATTATGAACATCTATGTACATGAACAAAGGCTTATTACAAATGTTATGAAGCATAATGAGTACTTTATAAAGGTTTATAAATGCACTTATAATGAAGACCGTGTTACCATATTATTTAACACAAATGTCATAAAGCTTAATGACACATTGTGTATTATACCTATGTTCATACATCTATGTTCATAAACAGAGGCTTTTTACATATGTTATGAAGCATTATGAATACTATGAAGCTTTATAAATATGATTATGATGCATTCATAGAAAGTGTTACCGAACTATTTGTACGAGCGGCTGTCATTACATCAGCTCACAGCAACTCATGGTGACGCAACTCGACCCAGGTTTGAATTGAAATGATGCCCCTTCCAGTTCCAGTGATGGAACTTGAACTGGAACTATCATTTCATTTTCTGTCTCCCACAGTTGGACCCAGTACTACCCACAATGCACCCTGACACTGCAAGCTCAGGACGTAAGAATGAAGTGTCCATAAACATTTGGCCAGATGAATGTCCATGGAAATTATCACAGTTGGATAACACTTATTAGATGTTTTTATACCTTAGTAATACCTTAATCGTTCACTTCGCTCCAGTGATGAGTGCCGCCTGGTGATTCCACCTCACCAAAGAGCTAATTCTCACTTCGTGGCGTTCTCCGCTGCAAAATGGTGGAATGATCTTCCCAACTATGTCCCTAAGACGGAGTAATTAGGCATTTTTAAGAAACTACTAAAGATTCATCTTTTTAACAAATACCTGTTGTAGAAAAATCAAACCTGATCGTTATATGATGCTGCACCATCATATAACGATCAGGTTTGATAATCCTACAGTGTAGCTGGTTTTCTTCATAACTACTCATTTGTGTTGTTCTCATTTGTAAGTCACTTTGGATAAAGGCATCTGCTAAACAACGAAATGTAAATGCAAATGTAATTAAAAGCCAATTATTGCAGTGGTGTTATAATAACAACGCTCTTGATAGAGAAGTTTATTGAACTGTTTCCACTGTTCTGCTGTTTTTTTCCTCAGTTGGATTCCAAACAGCTCTTCGCATCTATTCCTCATTCTATTCTTGACAGCCCGGCTTGGTGTAAATGTTGGGCTTATCTCTGTCTGGAGTCAGAAGAGCTTAGCCGCATGACATTTGATTTACAGTCTCGGATCCGTATGCACTATTTTGTGTAACGCGCTTCAGTTGGTTCTTCATCCTGAGAACTTGAATTCCACCACTCACATCTGATTATGGATAAAAAATAGCAGAGTCTTTGCTCATCTGCCCCCTGGTTCTGCGTCCTGCGCTGGCTGCTTCTCCGGCGTTCCATTTCCCAACCTGCCACTAGGCTATTGGCTGGCAGCAAAGTGCTGTAGGTCACGCGTTTCTAGTTACATGCTAACACCTGACAAGTGCGCCCTCATGAGTACAGAATTTAAGACATGGGATTCCAGGGGAGATTCCAGGGCATAAGTTTGCATGTTCTCGTCATGATGAAAAAATGTGTCTGACTCAACCACATGCAAAAAATTTGGGGCGAGAGCTGCACTATAGTTTGCAGTGTGTAAGCATCATATGGCTCACACGTGCTGGCCATGGGTGGAACAAGTGGGCCATCGTTGGCCAAGCTGGCGACGCTCATTTTCTAGGACTGGGGCGACAAGGGCGCCCCCATCAGCCATTACCGAAAATGCTGGTCCTATCCAGCCTCCACCACCTAAGGGGCGAGAGCTGCACCATAGTTAGCATCTTATGCTTATGTGTGCTGTTCCTAAGTAGCATGCTATCACCTGCTGGCCATGGGTGGAACTAGTGGGCTGTCATGGGCCAAGCTGCCGGTGCTCATTTTCAATGACTGGGGAGACAAGAGCACACCCATCAGTACAGAATTTAAGACATAGGATTGAATGCTAACTGTGGCATGCAGGTTCCAGGGAAGGATAAACAAGTTTACATGTTCTCTTCATGCTGAACAAATTTGTCGTGCCAGACCCAACCACATGCGACAAAAACGCTGGTCTTATCCACCAGCCACTGCCTAAGGAGCGACTGCTACACTATAGTTGACAGTGTGTTAGCATCGTATGGCTCACACCTGCTGGCCATGGGTGGAACAAGTGGGCCGTTGTTGGCCAAGCTGGCAATGCTCATTTTCTGGGACTGGGACTGGGACGACAAGGGCACCCCCATCAGTATAGAATTTAAGACGTAGGATTGAATCTTAACTGTGGCACGCAGGTTCTGGGGCAGGATAAACAAGTTTGCATGTTCTCTTCATGCTGAACAAATCAGCGTTTCCGCGTGGGTTTCCTCCGGGTTCTCTGGTTTTCTCCCACAGTCCAAAAACATGGATTCAAGGTAAATTTAATTATCTAAATTGTCCCCTGTAGAGTGTGTATGAGTGTAGGGCCCCTGTGTAGGCCCCCTGTCCTGGGTGTATCTGCCCAGCGCTGGAAATGTTCTCCCCTGGATGGGCATAGGGAACTTTCTGCCACGCCCCATAAACCAGTACAACATATATCTCAGCATTAACGCAGAAATGCATCTGCAGGCGTACCAAATCGTGACCCAAGCCTGGAGCGCTAACCTTCCAGTGTGTATGTAGCTAGAGCCCAAGCAAACCCTCAAGACACCGATGGCACCAGTACCAATGAGTAAAATCAGCTGTGTAACTAAGCTGTTCAAAATAAAGAGGAACCCATCGGAACTCTTTTATTCCAAAACAATTCCCACACGATCTGTAGGAGGCTACATGGGTTAGCATATATTATCAACCTCTTTAAACTGAACTTAAATGCAACTGTTAGAAGGTATGTCAGTGTCCTCCTCGTGTAACCCACCTCTAAGTACTCCCAAGAGTCCCGAACCTGACATTTCCCCGTATCCATGACCTCTGTGTGAAGAGAGAGTGCAGGAGAGCCGCCACTCAATCAGCTGGGGAATACAGTTAAGGCACTTGCATGCCACAAATGTTTACAAATCCCTCTTAACCCCAGGCGAATATCTCTTCACAGAACGAGAGGGCTTGCTGAGGAACGGTTCGGTGGGGAAAGAAAACAAAAGTGAGAGAGAACAATATGTTTTACGGATGGACACACAGCTATGGAATTAAAGCTAAATATCGGCAAGAATGATGGTTAAATTTGGACATGCCGTTCCCAACCACATGAGACTGCTGGGAATAATTTGGGGAAGACACTTGTTTTGTTCGAGCCGGATCTATGGTGTGGTAGCTCAGTGGTTTAGGTGTTGGGTTATCAATCAGAAGGTTGGGGGCTCAAATCCCAATCATGGTCCACTAAAGTCAATGTCCAAAAACATTCAAGATCAAATAGATTCTCCTAAATTGCCCCATATAGAATGTGTCTGTGTGAGTGAGTGTGTACCCAGTGATAGATTGGCACCCTGTCCTGGGTGTATCTGCCCAGCGCCTGAAACATATATTCATATTATGTATATATAATGTATATATTATGTTCATATTAAAACATTTTCATATTATGTATGTAGTATGATCATATTATATCATGTTCATATTATGTATATATAATGTATATATTATGTTCATATTAAATCATATTCATATTATGTATATACATTTATATACTTCTCAATGCACCCGTCACTGTTATTAATGCTTTTTATGTAAATAATGTATATTTTGCACTTCTGGTTAAATACTAACTACGTTTCATTGGCCCTGTAATCTAATCTAATCTAATCTAATCTAATCTAATCTAATCTAATCTAATCTAATCTAATCTAATCTAATCTAATCTAATCTAATCTAATCTAATAAACTACACCATTAATCTAGCAACATTCCTCTAGGTTTGAAGGTGTAGGGTTCTTCATCAGCACAGTTCTACATTCATTTCGGCTATTAACTATCGGGACCGATGGCTTTAACAGACTGCTTTGAAGTTTAGCTATGAACCTCTGGGTGTCAGTTTACAGCTAAAAATAGGCCTGACATTCTTCAATGAAGGTAGAAACCTGAATGTTTGAGGATTATATGAACCTCAACCAAGTGAATCTCTGTTCTGCATCGTCCGCCGACACAGATCAGACCGATTTCCAGCGGCAACGCTTTACGTTAGAAAAAAAAGGGAAACGGACCCAAGCAGACAGACAGACTGCATATGGCACCAAACTGTCTCAGCTTTACTCCTATTTCTGTCATAGTGCCAGATGTGTTGTGCAGATGTTTTACAGGAATTCACTGTGGTCAACTCGTGTGTGTGAAACTGCCAATGGTTACTGAACAGGGATGGCATCTTAGGCTGTGGCTTTGTTAGTCAAAAAACGGCGAGAATATTGAAGCCATTGGCATGAGGTCAGTGTGTGTGTGTGTGTGTGTGTGTGTGTGTGTGTATGTGTGTGGGTGTGTGTGGTCAACACTTTCTTCAGATTACCTTAATAATCGTTTCCCCTTTGCAGTTCACACTGACCACAGCCCCACACTGTTAAACTGTGACTTCTGTATGACTTCCGTCCTGTGTCTATAAAAGGTACAGAACGTGGAACACTTCTAATAACCCTCTGTTGATGTATATAACTGCTTATAATCACATTCATAAAGGGTCATAACAACATGCTATTAGTGTTTGTAACTAAAAAATGTAGCCTGGTATTTCTAATGCATTATAATGCATTGTTCAATTGTTTATGACACATTCAAACACTTCTAATAAGCATCCTCTACTAGGGTCACCGGGGGGGTCCCCATGCCCATCCAGGGGAGAACTACTAGGGTCCCCATGCCCATCCAGGGGAGAACGTTGCAATCTATTGAAGCGCCAATTTATCGCTGGGCACACACTCACTCACACAGACACACTCTATATGGGGCAATTTGGAGCATTCAATTGACCTTGATCGCTGGGCACACACTCACTCACACAGACACACTCTATATGGGGCAATTTGGAGCATTCAATTGACCTTGATCCATGTTTTTGTACTGTGAAAGGACCGGAGAACCCAGATGAAACCCACTCGGACACGGGGAGAACATGGAAACTCCATCCACATAGCGCTGAGAGGAGAACAAGCTAACCATAAGCCACCATGCCACCCTATATATATATATATATATATATATATATATATATATATATATATATATATAGGTACCATATATAGATAGTTTGTTAACGTTGGTAAACCGACACCACTCGCACCCAGCCTATTTGCATGTGCTCTATGTGCACGGGAATCCGATCATGATGGAGCATGCGTCTATGGATGTGTGCATTTGCTTGGCTCTTCATGTACACACAGTGTGTGCGCTCTGTAAATAGCCGAGCCCGAAAGGCTCACCGCTGTGCGTGTGTCTATTTTCGCCTTCACACAGGAAATCAGGCCACAATCCCATTTCCCCCAGCTTCTGCTGCAAACATGAGCCCAGATCATTTGGATGCACACATCCAAATATAACGTATAGCTGAGCTGTCCCACATCCACTTCCACCCCACGTGGGCGGATGAGCGGCGGTAACAGCGAGCCGGGCAGAACAAGGTCACTTTGCCACAGATTTAAGATGAGGAAACAATTATGGCTCCCACACACCGGCTAAGAAACAGCCCTAGATTTGCTTTGCGCTCGTTAATGGCCCTAAAAGATTTTGGCCGCCGTGGAGGTTTATCAGCGCCCGGCACAGCGAGGAGCCACGGAGGAGAGACTCTTCGTTAGGGAACACATAATCAATCTTGTCCCGCCTTGTGTCCTCAGTCGGCATGTGTTTCAGGCCATGTGTTAAAAATCTATGACTAGGCGTTGTGAAAGGATTCAAGGGTTTGTAGACGGTGACATCATTTAAATACATGGGCTGTGGGATCTGTCCGAAAATAAGAATGAATTTTAGTTTCATATTTATACTGTCCCGTTCTCTCGCCATTGCATTTTTGTCCTTCGATTTTCTCCATGCAGCCCCCCCACCCCCGTATCCCCTTAAAGTCATCTTCCATCTCTCCTTCTTGTCCTTCCTCCTTCCACCTTCCTTTTCTCTCTTCCTCCTTCCCTCTCTACTCCTTTCTCCTCTTTCCTCCCCTCTTCCTTCCTCCATTTTCCTCCACCCCATGATTCCCCCTTCCCTCTCTCCCCTTAAAGTCATCTATTACTCCTATTTCTCCTTTTTGTCCTTCCTCCTTCCTTCTCCTTCTTCCACCTTTCCTCTTTTTCTTTCCACCTTCCATCCCTTTCTCCTTCCTCCTCATTCCTCCTTCCATCTCTTCCTTTTATCCTTCCCTCTCTTCCTCATTCCTACCCTTCCTTCCTCTCTTCCTACTTCTCGTTCCTCCTCTTCCTTCCCCTCTTCCTTCCTACATTTTCCTCCACTGCATGATTTCTCCTTCCCTCTGTCCCCTTAAAGTCATCTATTACTCCTATTTATCCTTCTTTTCCTTCCTCCTTCCACCTTCCTCCTCTTCCTTCTTCCTCTTCGTTCCTCCTTCCCTCTTTTTCCTTCCTCCTTTCATCTCTCTCTTCTTCCTTCCCTCTCTTCCTTCCTCCTTTGCTCTCTTCCTCCTCTTCTTCCTTCTTCTTCCCCTTTTTTATCTTCCTCTCCCTCAAACCCCCTCTTTCCGTTTGCCCCTCTCACCATTCATCAGGAGATGGTCTCATTTCCCGATTTGTTTTCCCCCCTGATTAAATCCAAACAATTTAAAACCCCTCTTAACTTCCTCAACGTTAACCTTTGAATCATCACCCTCGTTTCATCGTAGCCTCTTGCACCCGTAATCAAAGGAGCCTTTTAAACACCTTTCCCGGTTTAATAACTTACGCCGAGGCAGCTGGCTCTATCGAGCGTGAATGATGTCACCCATATCTCCAGGAGCTGCCGTCGTTGCTCCAGCTTCTGGGAGACCCGGCGGGTGGCACGCTGCAAACGGCTCTTCAAAGCCAACCTGATTCTTCCTGACATTCCGCCTCATAATATATTTGAGCGGGAGATAAATTGGCCTCTGCGCCGCTGCCTGCTACTGTAATTACACTTCGAGTGATGTGTTTTTACAGGCTGCTTAACTGGGGGAAATTATCTGCCCAAAACCAAACACAATTAATGATGCCACTTTGCAAGCACACTTGAGAAAAAACATTGTAATGACGTTTAGTAGGAAATTGCCCGGCGTTTTAACGGAGGAGACATGAAGCCGCGATCCTGCTGCCTCCCGTTAAGTGACTCATTCATTTCTTATAGACGCTACGTGCTACCACGATCACATGCGTTATTGAAAAGGCAGTTCATTCCACAGTTGAAACGAGGGCTTTCTTGATGGTGATCCCAAAATAATTTGTATTGTTATTATTATTATAGCAACCGACCCAGAACCCACGGCGATATACAGCAAGTTCTGTCTGATTAAAGAAGGATTTCGATGCACCGCAATTAACAGAAGCTATTAAGCCCTAAGTGTTGTGTTCACCTCAAACTGTAATTTCCATCCATCCATCCATTATCTTCCGCTTTATCCTCTGCTAGGGTCGCGGGGGGGATTCCCATGTCCATCCAGGGGAGAATGTTTTGGGCGCTGGGCACATACACCCAGGACAGGGTGCCAATCCATCGCTGGGCACACAAACACTCACACAGACACACACACAAAACACAAACTATTTGGGGCAATTTGGAAAATTCAATTGACTATGAACCAAAGTTTTTAGACTGTGGAAGGAAACCGGAAAACCTGGAGGAAACCCACATGGACACAGGGAGAACATGGAAACTCCACCCAGAATGGGATTCGAACCAGGAATCCCCAGTGCTGAGAGGCGAACATGATAACCACCGTGCCGCCCAAACTGTAATTTAGTAAGTAATTTATTTATAGAGCACTTTTTACAATACCCCATCGACACAAAGCAGCTTTACAGTCTTATAAGCCTTTAAACCTCTAAAGAGCAAACCGAAGTGACAGTGGCAAGAAAAAAATCCCTGTGCTACATTTACATTACATTTGGTCATTTAGCAGACAATTTTATCCCAAGCGACGTACAAAGTGAACACAGTGTTGGCCAAAGCACCCCTGGAGCAATCCCTCATTAAGGTTCTTGGTCAAGGACCCACATTGGTAACTTCAGTGGACATGGGATTTGAACCCTCAACCTTCAGATTGATAGCACAACACTCTAACCACTGAGCTACACACCCATTGTGTTGTTATTTTAAGGAAGAAACCTTCTGGGGACCAAGGCTCAGTGGGGGACTCATCCTCCTTGAGTGGCCAGGCAGCATCAACAGGACAGTCATAAACAGATTGTGTGTTGATCAGGTGACCCGTATTTAATAATTGAAAAACTATATAAGTCCATTGAGGAGACGGGCCATGCCCATCGGCTCATCTCTCTGTGCCTGCTGCTCGTCTGAGTACTGTGGAACTCCATCAGACACCTGTAACATCGATTGTCTTCCCCTTTTTAATCTAAACTTAAAACTCACCTGTTTAAAGTAGCCCTTAGAAATAGTCCAAGTGGGTTTCCTTGGGGTTCTCTGCTTTCCTCCCACAGTCCAAAAACATGGATCAATAGATAGATAGATTGGCGTACTGTCCTGGGTGTATCTGCCAACCCCCCGAAACGTTCTCCCCTGGATGGGCATACTGAACCCCCCCGCGACCCTATTAGAGGATAAAGATGAAGATATTGGATGAATGGATGGACCTTGAGTGTTGGGCGGCACGGTGGCTTAGTGGTTAGCATGTTCTCCTCACTAGGGATTCCCGGTTCAAATCCCAATCTGGGTGTAGTTTCCATGTTCTTCCTGTGTCCGCGTGGTTTTCTTCCAGGTTCTCCAGTTTCCTCCCACAGTCCAAAAACTTGGATCAAGGTCAATTGAATGCTCCAAATTGCCCCATACAGAGTTTGTCTGTGTGCCCAGAGATAGATTGGCACATTGTCCTGGGTGTATCTGCCCAGCGCCTGAAACGTTCTCCCCTAGATGGGCATGGGGAACCCCCCCGCAACCCTAGAGGATTAAGCGGAAGATGATGGATGGATGGACCTTGAGTGTTGTGAAAGGCACTTATAAATAAAATGTAGTATTATTATTATCATTATAACTATTATTAATATATATTTACAATTAGCGTTGCTATTTAAATGACACAGGGTGTAAGATCGCAGTCAGCATCGAGCATTGAGCATAATATTGGGCACCAGATCTGAAGCCTATAGAACTCAAAACAGCTATGGGAAGAACATTTTTAAATGGTTAAATAGACCACTTGATTCGTTGAGTCATTCGGATCTGAATTTGGTTCATGTGTCGGTTGGTTGGATATAAATAGTCAGGTGAGTGAAGGTATGAATGAATTCTAGACCTTCTGTAGGTGTTGTGGTAGTAAGGGACTTTAAGGGTTCCGTCCCTTCGACTAAGCGCAGTTCTATTTAGAACTTCAAGCACGTAGAGAGGGCCATGATTCAACAATTAGAAAAGAAACTGCAGCAGCAAACCACAACAAATGATCACTTAGTTCCCACTGAACTTGACATCTGTTCCCCGTTACACGCCTCAAACCCTGGAAGGATCAAGAATGCACAATAAACCAGGCCTTGAAAAAACAACAAGGGGAAATATGGCGTCTCGCAGACCATGAAAGCTCTGCGGTCCTAATTTCGGGTGACTGGATGTTTCGAGGAGCCCATGCGATGAGAATGGCGTTATTTGACATTTGCTAGTGTTCTGCGGTATGAATCATTATGTCCTGTTATGAATCTTTGTTGACCCAGAAGAGGAGCAACAGGCTTTTATGATGTCACCTGGATGGAGAGACGTTTGTATATGATGGAGGTGATTTGGTGGCACTCGTCTGGCGGCGTGGGAGGACGGTCCTGTGTTCGGCGGAAATCCCCCGGATTATGCGAAGTGCTAATATTTTCCAGGGTTATGTTTTCGTCAGAAGACCGTGAGCGCTGATTGATCAGATCATGACGTCATTACTACATTTTTCAGACGCCTCCGCAGGCATGACTTGACTGTTCAGGTCTACCCTCTAGAGCAAGGAGGGCTGGGGCTCCTGCTCAAGAATCCACAATAATAACTTAGTAGATTTGGGATTTGAACCCCCAACCTTCACCCCAATCATTCAGCTACCACACGCTACTAGCTACATCATCACACATACAGAACTCCACCTACCATAGAGATGGACTTTGTAGTTCTATAAATACAAACTGTAGTCCTTTTGTTTTTTGAAGTACTACAATTTTTGTGCAGGGATCTAGACATTCAGGGATCTAGACTTACTGGGATCTAGACCTCCATTGATCTAGACCTACAGGAATCTAGATAACCAGAGAGATCCACACACAGGGATCTAGACATCCAGGGATCTAGACCTACAGAGATCTAGATCTCCAGGAATCCAGACATACTAGACATCAAGTGATCTAGACATTAAGGGATCTAGACATACAGGGGATATAGAGATTCAGGGATCTATACATACAGGGATCCAGACATACAGGGATCTAGATATTCAGGGAAATAGACCTACATGGATCTAGAGATACAGGGATCCAGACATGCAGGATCCTAGACACCCAGGAATCTAAACATTTGGGGATCTAGACATACAAGAATCTAGACATCCATGAATACAGACATACATGGATCTAGAGATCTAGAGACACAAATACCTCAGATTACAGGATGATTGTAATCCACAGACGTAATCCACAGGTTTAATAATCATAACGCTACAATACAGCACGATGCCCACTACAGTGTGAGAACCAGAACCTCCAGATGATTCTGCAGGACAACCTATGACTCAGTTTGCAAAGGCAGTATGTGCGGCTGCATGCATGTGTCTGCAGATGTGTGGTTTCATCTGCAATGCATCATATAGTGGAGTGGGGCCGTTCAACCTGCCACCACAGGCCTCCAGCACACTTCCAGCCAAGCAGCTGCTCTGCTGTTTCCGAAAGCGCCTCCTCTGAAACGACCTCCGGCCGAGAGAGATGCCCGGGGAAAACGGGCAGCCTAGTGCCGACATTGCAGAATCCTGCATCTCTAGTGAGCTGCTCCATCTCCGGATCCTTCACTCCTGCTCCCGTCTGTTTGCCCAGGCCTCCGTATCAGAACATGCAGGTTTGTCATGCCCAGATTCAAAAACGTCCAATACACGTCCAATCCATCAGCATGTATTAACTTTATTAACTGGCCTTGTCAACAGTTCCACTATTTCCATTCTACCTTCACTGGACCATAATATTTGGGTGACTGATTCTCAGTACTGAAGTGATTCTGAAGGTTCTGATTACCGGAGAAACACAGGGACTAGGGACATCCTGGGATCTAGACATACAGGCATCCAGACATAGAGGGATCTAGACGTACGGGGATCTAGACATCCAGGCATCTCAACATACAGGAATCTAGACAACTAGGTTTCTAGACATATTGGGATCTAGATGTACAGAAATCTAGAGATGCATGTTGGAGTTCTACTAGAACTGTTCTACCTTCTTTGGACCCTATTATTTGGGTGACTGATTTTCAATAGTGGAGTGATTCTGAAGGTTATGATTATTGGAGAAACACAGGAACTAGGGACATCCTAGAAAGGGATCTAGAAATCCAGTGATCTAGGCATACAGGGATCTAAACATGCAGGGTCCTAGACATCCAGGGATTTAGGCATACAGGAATCCAGACATACAGTAATCTAGACAACCATGGATCCAGACATGCAGGAATCTAGACATACATGTTTTAAACATATAGGAATCCAGATATACAGGAATCTAGACATCCAGGGATCCTGACATACACGGATCTAAACATACAGGTATCCAGACATGCAGGAATCTTGACATACATGGATTTAGACATATAGGGATCCATACATACAGGAATCTATATATACAGGGATCTAGACATCCAGAGATGTAGACATATGGGAATCTGGATATATAGGGATCTAGACATACAGGGATCCAGACATATAGGGATCTAGACATCTAGGGATCCAGACATACATCTACCATATGGATGCACGCACGTTGGCATACTATACTTGTTCTGCCGTCACTGGACCCTATTATTTGGTTGACTGATTCTCAGTACTGAAGTGATTATGAAGGTTCTGATAGCTGGAGAAACACAGGAACTACAGTCTGAAACCACATAACTACTGAGATCATCACGGAGGTGATACAGTGGACAAAACTATTGGGACACCAAAAAGAGCTTTTCTGAGCTTCTTCTATTCTTGCGTCTTGCAATACTTTATATTTTTAAGTAAGGGAAGCGTGGAATATGCAAATTGAGGAGACACCACTTTCCCTGAACATGAATTTAATATAGAATATAATCTCCAATAGAAATGAAACATTAGAGTTTGGTTAACCACATGGACCAAACAAGGTCATAATTTAATAAAGATAGATATGTGTGTGTGTGTGTGTGTGTGTGTGTGTGTGTGTGTGTGTGTGTGTGTGTGTGTGTGTGTGTGAGCGAACAACAGAAGTGGGAGCGAGACGGCAATTTCTATTGTGTCCAGTGTGTGTTGTTCAGGCAGTGACTACCAGACTTCACACAGAGTACAGAGGCTATTATCCTAAAAACTGGCGCAGCTCTTTCGTATTTGTGTGTGTGTGCATGTGTGTGTGTGGTTGTATATGTGTAATTGTGCTTATGTGTGCGTGTGTGTGTGTTTGTGTGTGTGTGTGTGTGTGTGTGTGTTTGTATATGTCTATCTGTGCATGTGTGTGTTCTTGTATATGTGTATCTGTGTGTGTGTGTGTGTGTGTGTGTGTGTGTGCTTGTATATGTGTATGTGTATCTGTGTGTGTGTGTGTGTGTGTGTGTGTGTTGTGTGTGTGTGTGTGTGTGTGTGTGTGTGTTTGTATATGTCTATCTGTGCATGTGTGTGTTCTTGTATATGTGTATCGGTGCTTGTGTGTGTGTGTGTGTGTGCATGTATGTGTAACTGTGCTTGTGTGGGGGGGTTTGTGGGAGGGGGGGCTGACATGCATTTACAGTATATGTGTCTTTGTGTGTGTTAGGTTTGTATACCTATTTACTCAGTCATTGTGGGGACCTCATGTGTTTGTGGGTAGCGCAAAATTAATGGAATTGTGTGAGGGTATGTACTTTCTGTGTAAATTGGGGTGGCTGTGGGTGTGTGTGTGTGTGTGTGTGTGTGTGTGTGTTGGGTATGTATAACATTATGGGTATAACATTATTTGCACTGTCATTGTAGGAACCTCATGTGTTTGTAGGTAACGCAAAATTAATGGAATTGTATATTTATGTGTATGTGTGTGTGTGTGTGTGTGTGTTCTGTGTAAAGTGGGTGTGTGTGTGTGTGTGTGTGTGTGTGTGTGGGTATGTATAACATTATGGGAAACCTGTTTGCACTGTCATTGCTAGGACCTCATGTGTTTGTGGGTACCACAAAATGAATAGAATTGTGTATGTGTGTGTTTTCTGTGTAAATTGAGGTGTCTGTGTGTGAGTGTATGTGTGTGTGTGTGTGTGTGTTGGGTATGTATAACATTTTCGGAATTGTAACATAATGGAATTGTGATAACATGAATGGAATTGTGTGTGTGTGTGTGTGTGTGTGTGTGAGTGTGTGTGTTTTCTGTGTAAATTGGGGTATCTATGTGTATGTGTGTGTTGGGTATGTATGACATTATGGGAAATCTGTTTACACTGTCATTGTGGGGACCTCAAGTGTTTGTGGGTACCGCAAAATGAATGGAATTGTGTGTGTGTGTGTGTGTGTGTGTGTGTGTGTGTGTGTCTGTGTGTGCATGTGTGTTTTCTGTGTAAATTGAGGTGTGTGTGTGTGTGTGTGTTGGGTATGTATAACATTATGGGAAACCTGTTTACACTGTCATTGTGGGGACCTCATGTGTTTGTGGGTACCGCAAAATGAATGGAATTGTGTGTGTGTGTGTGTGTGTGTGTGTGTGTGTGTGTGTGTGTGTGTGTGTGTGTAAATGTGTTATAATATAGCTGACTGCTCTTTTCTGTGCTGCTTTATTACTGTAATTCCTCCGGGCTCTCAGCCGAGACCCAAATAGTTCCTGAGGAAAATCAAGACAAATTCTCCTGGTTCCAACCACAACTAGGCCTCTGATGTCGCGAGCACACGCGCCTCCACTCCGCCACTTCTTTATCTCGCAGCCTAATCTCCTCTTTCACTTGTTTAACAAGACGCTCACTATTTCAGACACCCGCTTAACCGACATGTGATTCAATCAAACGCAGCCACGCGCCAATAAAATGTTCCGAACGTGGTTCTGCGGAACAAAAAAAAAAAAAGAAAGGAATAATGTTATTACACACACACAGCGACTGAGACAAAGACTGAGATATTATCATAATTAAAAGGGAAATGGAGTATGTGGATGGGACGAGCACCCGCATGTGAACGATCAGGACTCAAACCTGGCTCTGTGCACACTGACAAAGGCGCAGTGAGAAAGCAGCGAGAGAGGCTGGAGGTCTTGAACCTTCGCTTCACCTTGAGCCAGAAAGGTGGGGGAGAGTTTACTCAAGCTGTTTACGGGTGGGACACCCCTGCACGAGTGAGGCAGCACTGCTGGTTTACAGCAGAAGGGCCCGAATAGCAGTTTAAAGGGGGTCATGCACAGAGTTAAAGAAACCCTGTGAGACTAAAACACAGGTCAGGCAATCGTATATATGCATATAATGCATGGAGTTTGGCATGTTCTCCCCACATCTATGGGGGTTTCCTTTATGAGATTTAACAGTATGAGTCCTTATGAGACTAAAACACAGGTCAGGTGATCGTATATATTTGGGTGTATAGATGTGTGTGTGGGTGTATTTGTCACAGCGTGAAAGGCCAAGAGGTAGTTTAAATGCATGTCATGCTGTACACTGTTTCACAGCATAAAAGGCCGAAATGCTTTTCTGTGTAAAGTTTGGTATGTTCTCCCAACATATGTGCGGGTTTTCCTTATGAGATCTATTTTCTCAAACACATAGATCGGGTGTTTGTGTGTGTGTGTGTGCTTCTTAATGTGTGTATGTGTGTGTGCATGCATGTATGTGTTCTTGTGTGTGTGCATGTGCATTTGTATGAGCAATTTGGTATGTTCTCCCCAGCTCTGTGTGTGTGATTGTATACACGTATCTGGGCTTCTTAATGTGTGTGTGTTTGTGGTTGTGTATGTGTGCTTGTTTATGCGTTTCAGAAATTTGGGATGTTCTCCCCAGATCTATGTGGGTTTCCTTTGTGAACTGTATTTTAGAAAACACAGAGGACAGGCAAGTGTGTGTGTGTGTGTGTGTGTGTGTGTGTGTGTGTGTGTGTGTGTGTGTGTGCTTGTATATTTATATGCGCTTGTTAATGTTTCTCTGTGTGTGCATGTAGTTTGGCATGTTCTCTCCACCTGTGTAAGTTTTTCTTAGGAACGAGGAGCCTCAGTTCTGTCCGTCCATTTGAAAGCACCTCCATGCATCCCGTTCTCCGGTTTGTCGGACGGCACGTTTCACTTATCGTAACTTATTCTCGCTGTACAAACCGACAAACAAATGAAAGCATTTTTCTTCCTGCCCCACTCGAGAGACAGGCATCGGGGGCTTGAATGTGCTCCGGCCCTCCAGAAATAACCCCCACGTGGCCCACATGCTGCAGATCTATTCCCCGCTGGCAGGAAACTGTTATATGGTTACAGTTATTTTTGCTGTCTGTCTGGCCCGAGTTTTTGCGGTGCACCGGAGCAAGAAGATCAATATTTTGTCATAAAATTCCTGCCCTGCATCACCCAACTGTGCCCTCCGTGCCCTGGGGGATCGTGGGTGTGTGTGTGTGTGTGTGTGTGTGTGTGTGTGTGTGTGTGTGTGTGTGTGTGTGTGTGAGTCCGCATAGACCAATGCCACTTGGTTGAACAGAGATCTCAATGTGTTTTTGGTCTAAAGACAATTTGTTGTATTTCAGCATTGTGTGTGTTCTGGAATGCAGAACATAGGTCACGGCATGCTGTGGACATACCCAACGACCTGAGACAGAGCTACAAGAGACAACTCAAATAAATAAAAGCATCACAAATAATTGTAATGAAAGCAATATAAATAATATCAGACATACATGTTACCCCTAAAACGGTAGGGTGAAGATGGGTATTTTAAGGAGGGTGGGAAAGCTAGGGTGGCTAGGGTGAGGAGGGTAGGTAGGGTGAGAAGGGTGGGAAGCCTAGGTTGGGTAGGGTAGGGTGAGGAGGGTGGGAAGGCTAGGGTGGGTAGGGTGGGGTGAAGAGGGTGGAAAGGCTAGGGTGTGGAGGGTAGGGTGAGGAGGGTGGGAAGGCAAGGGGGGTAGGTTAGGGTGAGGAGGGTGAGAAGGCTAGGGTGGGTAGGGTAGGGTGAGGAGGTTTGGAAGGCTAGGGTGGGTAGGTTAGGGTGAGGAGGGTGGGAAGTCTAGGGTGTGTAGGGTAGGGTGAGGAGGATGGGGAGGCAGCGGTGGGGAGGGTAAAAGCAGCGGTGTATTAATGCAGAGTAATCCGTTCCTTATCGATTCTTCAATGTTGGTACGGTTCCCGCGGGACAAGGCGCCGCACCGTCACCCGGCTGCAGGCGACGAAATCTGATAACCTTTCCATTAAACGGTCCCTCTCAGGCCCTCCTTCCACTTTTGCCTCGATGATGTCACCCGCGGCAGCCTGCGAATCTTACCAGAAACGCAGGGGAGATGTGTGAGGCGAGAAGCTGTTCCTCAGAAGAGCGATGCAGAACGCAGTTCTCAGCCGTTGACCAGTCATCTGTGAAACCACCGGCACTGCGATCAAAGCAAGATGACTCCTGTCTTCCAACCTCACGAGGTTTAACCCCCCTCACCACCGATGTGACTCGTCTCAATCTGACTGCGCTACTCTGATTCTTTGTGTGAGAACATGCCAAACTCGGGGTACTGGGAAGTTGTGCATCATGCATAAAGAGGAGGGGAGGGTAGGAAGGCTAGCGTAGGTAGGGTGAAGTGAGGAGGGTGGAAAGGCTAGGGTGTGTAGAATAGGGTGAGGAGGGTCGGAAGGGCAAGAAAGGTGGAAAGGGTAAGGAGGTAAGAGAGGATTGAAAGGCTAGAGGGAGGTTTGGTGGCTAGGGTGGATAGGATAGGGTGAGGAATTTTGGGAAGGCTAGGGTGGGTAGAATCGAGTGAGGAGGCTGAATAGGGTGGGGTGGGTAGGGTTGGGTGAGGTGGGTGGGAAGGGCAAGAAAGGTGGAATGCGTAGGGTGGTTAGGGGAGGGTGGGAAGGCTAGGGTGTCTATGGTAAAGTGAGGAGTGTGGGAATGCTAGGGTGGCAAGAATAGGGTGAGGAGGGTGGGTAAGGGATGATGCAAAGGCTACAGTGGGGTTTGGTGGCTGGGTGGGTAGGATAGGGTGAGGAGGGTGGTTCTGTAGTTCTGTACCACTACAGGACCACCACGGATCAGCTTCCTCAGCTCGCAGGGTGGTGGTGGTGTGGATCAATGTGTATAGTGCAATTTTGTACACACCACCAGGTCAATTCTGGATACATATACATGATGATATATACATACGTGTGTGTGTGTGTGTGTGTGTGTGTGTGTGTGTGTGTGTGACTCTCAGAGTCAAACAGCCCCGCATTCTGCGACCTGTGTGCTGTGCTGAATCATAGTTCCAAGCTGTAGATGGTGGTTGATCATGTAATGCTTGTTGACAGTCATCCTGTGGCGATGTGATTTCCCGGAACTTTCCGATCTGTTATGTGAGTTGGGTGCATGAGGGAGGCAGTTGGGCTGTAATGTGTGAAAAGTAATGTGTGCGTGTGTGTGCGTGTGTGTGCGTGTGTGTGCGTGTGTGTGCGTGTGTGTGTGTGTGCGTGAGTGTGTGTGCGTGCGTGTCCGCCCGAACACAGTTGTTACTGACAGATGTCTGAAAGGATGTGGTTGAGGGTGTAGACGGGGTGCTGTCTCTTTCCCTCTCTCTCTCGCTCTCTCTCGCTCCGAACACGGCAGCTGTGTTGCCTCGGAGACAAACTCCATCTTAATTACAGCGACATCACACGCAGCATCCGCACACTGAAGTGTAAGTAAAATAAACATCAGCATGGTTCTGTTCATTTTCATTTAATATCAGGCTCGTACCCATACACACACACCCACACACACACACACACACACCCACACACACCCACACACACGCACACACACACACACACACACACTCACACACACGCACGCACACATACACTGCAGATAGCAGGCAACCTGGTCAACCGCATCCTATGATATTCTGCGAACGTGTTTCAATAGGCGAGACGGTATCATGAGCGATCGTGATTTGGTCACATATTGGTATTGTTTTGGAAAAAAAAAAAAAAAAAAAACGACAATACAGACCCTATTCCACTTCCTGTTTCATTAAGAAACTTCTCATTTGTGGGTTGCGCTCAGGACAACATGGCCCCGAAATGGAAAGTGTGATGTGAGTGTCATGATTACTTTATTGATGGCACAGTGGCATAGTGGTCGGCACATCTGCCTCTCAGTGCTGCGGATCCAGGTTCAAATCCCGATCCCCATATCTAACTAGGTGTTCTCTATGTTCTTTGGTTTCCTCCCACAGTCCAAAAACATGAATTGAAGGTGAATTGGCTGCTCTGAATTGCCCCTATAGACTGCGTGCCCAGCTATGGATTGGCGCCCTGTCCTGGGTGTATCTGCCCAGCACCCGAAATGTTCTCCTGATGTGCATAGAGAACCCCCAAGCCAACCCCAATTGCTTACTGAGTGCCATGATTACTTTATTTTATTATTTACTTTATTATTGCCGGTTCTCCGTTTTCCTCCCACAGTCCAAACACATAAATTCAAGGAGAATTGGCTGCTCTGAATTGCCACTATATAGTGTGTGTGTGTGTGTGTGTGTGTGTGTGTGTATGTCTGTTTGAGTGAGTGTGTGCCCAACTATGGATTGGTGCCCTGTCTTGGGTGTATCTGCCCCAACATGTTCTCCCCTGGATGTGCCCCACCCCTCTGAACCCTAAAGACCTTATAAAGCTTTATGAATGTGCTTATAATGCATTATGAATACTGGAACCAAGTGTTACTGTTCTTTTAGTATGTATATCTATCTTCAGAGCTCGTCAGGATGTCATAGATTCTTCTGCACCTCATTTACTCGACAAGGTACCTTTTGCATGTTCGGCATTTCCAGCCACCCCCTCTTTAGTGCCCGAGTCAGTGTGACATTAAGAGCTGCAGTGTTACACTGACACCACTTGAGGCAGTATGCCCCCCTCCTGCTCCGCACCTGTCCGCCGTCCACCCCTCCTGACCTTTCTGCACCTCGATCAGCCTTTATTCCTGATGTCCGCCAAAATAATGCTGATTTACGCCGTTGTAATTAATCACGAGCGGCAGCAGGAACACCGGCACTGTGCCCTTTTGTTTGGGTGGCTGATATTCTACAAATCTGCTGCAGCGACAAAGTTTCACCTTGTACACATGTGTTTTTTTAAGGATAACAGAAAAAATACCACGTTAACATTCCTCCCTCTTTGTTCTTTATTACTTTTCGTACCCAGCACGGTACGAGTCAGAAGTTTGGACATGCCCCCTTCTCGTGCCATCATTTATTCCCTCCACTTATTATATAGATGGACTCTGTAGTTTTACAATTACAGACTGTAGTCAATCTGTGTTCTTTGTTAGTACCCTGTTGGGTTCTAGGTTCTCAATTGTTCAAGACCATCACAGAACATAGTGGTTAATTGTTTAGTGTCTTTTCTGCGGTGACACTGACACATTTGCAAAGGCTCATGCCAAACATTATAGAGAATTACATTTACATTTAGTCATTTAGCAGACACTTTTATTAAAAGCTATATATCCAAAGGATTATGAATAGTTTATAATGCCTTATGAATGCAATTGTAATGAACTATGTCATGTTTGTGTTTGTCATGCATTTGTAATGCACTGTCATGTAATGTATTTTTGTGTCATATAAAAGATTGTTATAATTACTGTAAGTGTGACTTATAAACAGGTGTTAATTTTAACAATGGATTATAACAAGTGTTATAAAGCATTTTAAATACTTTATGAACACTATCAATGTATTTATAATGCGTTATGTCAATTTGTCATAAAATATTGTTAAAATTCCTGTAAGTGCGATTTATAAACAGCCGTGAATATTACCAAAGGCTTGTGACAAATGTTATAAAGCATTATGTCTACTTATGAACCCTATGAATGCATTCATAATGCATTATGTCGCTTTGTGTTATAACTCAATAAAAAATTCTAAATAGTTTATAAAGCCTTAGGAATGCTTTTGTTATGCACTATGTCACTTACATAAAAGATTGTTATAATTACTGTGTCACTTATAAACGGGCATTTATAATAACAATGGGAATGCATAACAAATGTCATAAAGTATTACGATAAGATAAACCTTTATTTGTTACGTATGTTATGAATACGTAATAAACACCATGAATGCATTTATCATGCATTAAGTCACATTGTGTTATTAATCTTTCTAAAATATTGTTATAGTTCTTATATGTGTGATTTATAAACATAAACTTAAAAGTTGTTTATATTTACAAATACTTAACTAAAAGTATTATGAATGTGTTATGAGAGCTTATAAGCTTTTATAAACAAGCACTTTTAAAGACATTTTTTATAAAAAAGCACAAACATTATAAGGCCTTTATGACACCGGCCTATAATAGGTTAATGAACTGTTAAAATATATCATTTATAATGTATGTCACTTTTATGTTATAAAGCCTTGTATGAGTGTGGTTATGTACATCTATGGACATTAACAAATGCTTATGAGAAGCATTCTAAAGCATTATGATTAATTTATTAAGTTTTATGAATGCACTTATAATGCATTATGTCACTTTTGTTTTATAAAGCCTTATGGCATGTTCTTATAACACTTTATGACTGTGGTTATGTCCATATATGGACATTAACAAAGGCTTATTACAAGTATTCTAAAGCATTATTGTCACGTCCTGTCCATAGTCCCCCAGAGGGGAGCGGGTCCGCCGGAAATCGCGGACGCTGCTCGCGCATAATGAGCGTCTCCCGGGATCTAGACAGAGGGAGACGGGTCTAGACAGAGGGAGACGCTCCCATGAATGTGACCTGCGTGGAACGCCCGCGCAGCGACACACCATGGCAGGAATGCGAGAAGGAGTCAACTGGAAACACCGGGATAAAATCCAAACTGAATTTATTAAAAGATGGTGCCGAAGCACCAACACAACGGGGATAACAGAACAGAACGAAACGTTGGGTAGAGTAACCACAAACCAAAGACGTGCTCAGAATTACGGGAGAAAACAGGCTAAATAGGAACCCCAACTAAACACGTGACAAAACCAACCAATCACCCAAGTGAGATAATGAGAAACCGAAAACGAGGGACAGGTGCAGCAGGTGCTCGTTACATACCCCCACCCCAAGGGTCGCGCAAAAGGGAAAGCGACCCAAGCCAAAAGAAAGAAATAATAACAATAATAAATGCATGCAGAAAATAACAAACGGGGGGGGGTAACAAGTCCCTCGGGCTGTAACCAGCCGGTTGCTCCCAGCTGATGATGAAGACGCGTCCTGGAGGTGCACGCGTCCAGGAGGTGCATGCCCCAGCCTCGCAGCGAGAGGACGTCGATCTGCGCTGCGAGGCTGGGGCATGCACCTCCTGGTGCTCCGAGTCTGAAATGGGCGGCCTCTGGTGCTCGGGACCGATGGCGAACGGCCTCAGTCGGTCCCGACTCGACGACTGCCGCCCTCCGGTAGCCAGGCTTTGCCGCTGGTGGTCCCCGGTTCTCGGACTCGGTCGGATCGGCGGTTCAGCCTCTGGTCCTCCGCTCACGTTGGGTGACCCCAGGTGTCCAGTAGCCTCCGATGTTGGGCACGTCTTTATGTCACGTCCTGTCCATAGTCCCCCAGAGGGGAGCGGGTCCGCCGGAAATCGCGGACGCCGCTCGCGCATAATGAGCGTCTCCCGGGATCTAGACAGAGGGAGACGCTCCCACGAATGTGTCGCTGCGCGGAACGCCCGCGCAGCGACACACCGTGGCAGGAATGCGGGAAGGAGGCAACTGGAACACCGGGATAAAATCCAAACTGAATTTATTAAAAGATGGTGCCGAAGCACCAACAGAACGGGGATAACAGAACAGAACGAAACGTTGGGTAGAGTAACCACAAACCAAAGACGTGCTCAGAATTACGGGAGAAAACAGGCTAAATAGGAACCCCAACTAAACACGTGACAAAACCAACCAATCACCCAAGTGAGATAATGAGAAACGAGGGACAAAAACGAGGGACAGGTGCAGCAGGTGCTCGTTACAATTATGAATACTTTATAAAGCTTTATAAATGCACTTATGAATACCGGATTTAAGCAAAGTGTTACCAAAAATGTTTTAAATTATTAGAAATATTTTACAAAATCTTATGAATGCACATATAATGCATTTTAACAGTTTTAAATCCTTTTTAGATATTAGGTAGTGTGTATTCTTATGTCCCTTGTCATGTATTTGTACATGCTGTCTTTCCTGCTTCTCCCGACCTTTTCTGCACTTCTATAAGCGGCGCCTGAGTTCCAAAGCCAGGGCGTTGCTGCATTTACTTTCGTCTAAGTTGATTTGCCACTTCATAAATCAGCTGCTTTCGAAATGATGACGGAGCTCCTGGGTTCCTGTTGCACCGTGCATCACCCGCCTGCTGTATCATGTTCACGAAAGGGTAAGGAGTGATTGGATTTGCCTCGGGCATGTCGCGTATCTGCACAGTGTCTCAGACCCTCGGTGTCAGTATCACGGCTTCGCTATGCCTATTAATAGTCGCGATGTATTTTTGCAGGACAGAACCTCGGGAAAAGAGGGCGGAACACGGCCTTGGCGTCCTTCAGGCCTTCCCTCACTCCGGCACCCAGCGGAGAGGGAGATGTGTTTCCTCCTCTTTGTGGTAGTAGTGCTACGGTGGTAGGGTGCTATGGCTCGGATATGGACCATGTGGGTCATTTAGTTGCCGCGCTAAAATACACGCGCTAAAATACACGCGCTAAAATACACAAATAAAAAAAAAACGAGGCGCAGTGACCGAATTATTAAACATCCATCCATTATCTTCCACTTTATCCTCTACTGGGGTCCCGGGGGGGGGGGGGGGGGGGCTTCCCATGTCCATCCAGGGAAAAACTATTCATAAATCAGCACTGGGCAGATACACCCAGGACAGGACACTAATCTATTTCTGGGCACACTCACACACACACACACACACACACACACACTTATATGGGGCAATTTGGAGAATTCAATTTACCTTGATCCATGTTTTTGGACTGTGGGAGAAAACCGGAGAACCCCTAGGAAACTCACAGGGTCACGGGGAGAACATGGAAACTCCACCCAGATTGGGATTCAAACTGGGAATCCCCAGCGCTGAGAGTCGAACATGCTAAGCACTAAGCCAAAGTGGTGCCCAACACTCAAGGTCCATCCATCCCATCCGTCTTCCGCTTTATCCTCTACTAGGGTCGCGGGGGTGTTCCCCATGCCCATCCAGGGAAGAATGTTTCGGGCACTGGGCAGATACACCCAGGACAGGACTCCAATCTACCGCTGGGCACACTCACTCACCCAGACACACACACAAACACACTGTATATGAAGCAATTTGGAGAATTCAATTGACCTTGATCCATGTTTTTGGACTGTGGAAGAAAACCAGAGAACCCTGTGGATTCCCACGTGGACATGGAAATTCCACCCAGATTGGGATTCGAACCTGAATCCCTAGCACTAAGAGATGAACGTACTAACCACTAAGCCACCGTGCCGCCCTCAGAAACAGTATTATTATAACATTTTTATTCTAATAAAATAACACATGCACATACATTATTATTCACATAAATTAAGTTTGATTTCAGTGAACTTTGTATTGAATGCAGTTTTTACCTTGCGTTTCACCTGTGAGGCAGGGGGATATGAGTTGTGGGTCGGTATATGGTATAAGTTGGTGGTGCGAGTTCACAGTGTTACTTGTTGACAGGGTTGACAATATGCACTATTTCAGTAACGGAACCTAAAACCCAGCAGATGCCATTTTTCATTGGCTAATTAAAGTGAAACTCAACACTGGTTCTCTTTCATTCGGACGCACGGCTTGCGGAAACTTTAACTCCCTGGTGTCAAGGAGACTCCTGTAAGTAGGATTCCAGTCCTGACATGTCCTCACTGTCGGGGCAGGGGGACAGCTTATCTTTCAGAGAGTCTGAAACGAGAGTCGAGACAATTTCTGGTCATCCAGTGGTGCCTCTGATTTTATACTGTATTGTATAAATCTGTCTGTCTGTTCTATCTATCTATCTATCTATCTATCTATCTATCTATCTATCTATCTATCTATCTATCTATCTGTCTATCTATCTGTCTGTCTGTCTGTCTGTGTGTCTGTCTGTCTGTCTGTCTGTCTATATATATATAATGTCCATCTGGGGGAGAATTCGGGCCATTCGGGCGCGGTGGTGCACTAGCACGTTCACCCCACAGCATTTGGAAATCCAGGACCAAATCCCAATCTAACTTCAGCTTCCATGTTCTCCCCGGGTCCGTCTGGGTTTATCAGGTTTTCTCACACACACAAACACACACACACACACACACACACACACACACACACACACACACACACACACACACATATATATATATATACGTTCGACTCTCGGCACTAGGGATTCCTGGTTCGAATCCCAATCTGGGTGGAGTTTCCATGTTCTCCCGTGTCTGTGTGGGTTTCCTCCAGGTTCTCCGGTTTCCTCTCACAGTCCAAAAACATGGATCAAGTCAATTGAGTTCTCCAAATTGCCCCATATAGAGTGTGTTTGTGTGAGTGAGTGTGTGCCCAGCGATAAATTGGCGCCCTGTCCTGGGTGTATCTGCCCAGTGCCAGAGACGTTCTCCCCTGGATGGGCATGGGGAACCCCACCTCGACCCTAATAGAGGATAAAGCGGAAGATAATGAATGAATGAATATATATATATGTGTGTGTGTGTGTGTGTGTGTGTGTGTACTTGTATCAGGATTTTTAGGCCTCGGTTTCCTTAAATAAAACAATAAAAAAATAAATCTTTAACAACTTTAGTACTTTAATACCGCAGTATTAATTATAAAAATAATAATTGAAAAAGCCATTAATAAAGCTCGGCGCAGATTTGGATGTTTCCCGAATGCCTACGGTGATTAATGAAAATTAAACGATGCTTTCGTTTGGATCCGTACCTGATTCATCTGATTCACTGTAATCTGCTGCCAAACATTCTGGATAATAAAGCGTTCGGTTACCTGGCAGACGAGAAAGAGCTCCGTCCAGACGCTGGGTTTGAGCGCCGTAAAAATTTATCTGTGTTTTTATTCATTCTGCCTGTCTGTTCACTCATCAGTCTGTCTATACATGTCTTTTGGTCTGTCCGGCAACTCATTTACCTGTCTGTCCATCTATTCTCCTGCATGTCTGTCTATCTGTCTGTTTGTCCATCTATTCTCCTGTGTGTCTTTCTATCTTTCTTTCTGTCTGTCTTTCTGTCTATCCATCTATTCTCCTGTGTGTCTATCTATCTATCTATCTATCTATCTATCTATCTATCTATCTATCTATCTGTCTATCTGTCTGTCTGTCTGTCTTTCTGTCTATACATACATATATATATATCTATATATATATATATATATATATATATATATATATCTATATATATATATATATATGTCCATCCACACCTCACTATCTAGTCTTTCTTACTATCCGTTTATATCTCTCAATATATTTGTCTATCTATACAAAAACACTGTCACACACACACACTCAACACACACACACACACACACGCACACACACACACACACACACACTGCATTAGGTTTACTTTACATTATTGTTGCTATAAATATTGTATGGCTGTAGAATCCGAAGCGGAGGATCACAGTGAACTGAACTCTGCTGTTAAACCGTCATGAGAAATCAAATCTATAAAACCTGCCTCTTCGGGTCGAGCCCCTATTTTTTCAGACTGATTCATGCCAACACTCTTCGCCACCTTTGACTCCTTCCTTGTCAGCAGGTGTTAAATGAAGTCTCCTCGTCTCCCACACAGGATGAACGCTCGGCTTCCTACGTCCTGAAGCCGGTGCGCTCGAGTCTTCGGAGGATATGCAGCGGCCTCGTTCTCGCTCTGTTTGTTCAGACAGACTCGGAAAAACCCCAGAAAGCGGGGCTATCGTTGTTTGCACAGATACGACGGCATTCAGGAGGGCAGAGGCGCCGGATTCCTCGCTACGCAGGCCTTTATTTGCACTTTGGAAAACAGGCCTCGGTGGTCGATCTTGCCTACTTCTTCGAAACCGGACCCAATCCCACTACAATAATTGATAACTCTACTAATCGGGCTGCTTGAAAGGGCGCCGAGCGTGTCGGCTCCAGATGACAATCGGCCCGGAGGGTCTGCGGCGCGTTATTAAGCCATCCTCTCTTGTCTCTGCGAGTGCGAGGAATTAATTGGAGCAGGTTAAACACAGACAAGGGGAGTAGGGGAGACGGCTGACGACACAATGAGAGCACGATGGGAGAGAGAGGGGATCATCAGCATCTCCAACGAAGCTCCGTCCCATAAATCCCTTAAAAACCATCTCAAGGTCTTGTGCAGTTTGCATGTTCTCCCCGGTCTGGAGGTTGTTTATTTCTTCCACAATCCAGGTCGATTTGGGTCACAATGTGCTTTAAGCCTGCACTGTGATCCTAAGTGTGTTCCTGTATCATGTGTAATAAGTCCTGGGATAGGCCCCAGCTCCTTTCATAACCATTATAACAAGTGGCATTACAAATTTCAGATATTTTTATGGAGCTTCATCCTTTGCTGTTGTCTGTAATCCAAATTGTGTCTCTGTATGATGTGTTATAAGCGCAGGGATAGGCCCCAGCACCTTAAATAAACATTATAAGGATGAGCGATTAAAAAAAAATGTGTTTTTTATTGAACTTCATTCATTGCCATTGTTTGAGATCCAATGTGACTCTCTGTATCATGTGTAATAAGTGCAGGGATAGGCCCCAGCACCTTAAATACACATTAGGAAGAGTACCTTGAAAAAAATTATTTTTTTAATGAAGCTTTATTCATTGCCACTGTTTGTGATCCAAATTGTGTCTCTTTATCATGGGAAATAAGTGCATGAATAGGCCCAGGAACCTTGCATAAACAATATTAGGATTGGAAAAAAACTTGAAAATGGATGTATTTTTATCAAGCTTCATTATTGCCATAGTTTGCAATCCAAAGTGTGTCTCTCTATCATGTGTAATATAGTTTTTCTCAGTCGATTTGGTACATTTCTCACATCATTGTTTACATTAGCATCACAACAAGTGCATTTCTCAAAACAGTTAGTGCAAAAAGCAAAACTCAATGAAATACCTGCAAAAGCACATACTTCACTCAAAATTCTTTGTTTTTGCCTCAAAAGCAAATATTTAGGACAATCAATTTGTCAGTGCCATCAAAATATCTTGTCTGTCTGCCATTGCCTATGACAAGGCAGTCAAACTACTTAGTCATGTTGTCAGTGCAACAATGAAGACTGTAAGCATATTCTTATGGAAACTAACTAAGCTTTTGTTTACAAGAACGCTGCACATTCGGTGGGATATCAATTAAAATAGTCCAGGTTACACACACAAATACAAACTCACAGAACACAAAAGTTACACATGACTGTATGTGGGAGATGGACAGCAAGAAATTGGACTGGAATCAAATTTAGAGTAACATTCTTTACTGTATTATTTTCTAACAGCACTGCAATCTGTTGACAAAAAATCAAATTGAAGTTCAGGAACGACACAACTGTTTCCCTCCACTACATGGAAAAAAGGAAAAACTATAAAATTAGAAACTTACTCTGAATACTCAAAACAACTTAAGGAATTACTGTAGTGCTTTCTTTTCTTTTCATCCTGACACTCCTCTCTGTTGGGCCACATGTTTTCATCCACATCACACTGGATATCTTCCCTTGAAATGCAGCTTGGAAAGAATCCTCTAGAGTGTCTAATACAGTCTTTGCAGGCATCTGCTGTGATATCCTCACAAGCTGCATCCATAGCAGTCAGCAGGTTCATCCGGACGTGTGGCTGGTGATTGTATACCTTCCATCTCCAGGCTGAGAAGAACTCCTCAATAGGGTTCAGGAATGGGGAAGAGGGTGGGAGGAACTCCATCATCATCAACTCCAACTCCATTGAAGACACCGTTGTTCTTCCAACATTCAGCTGCACCCGGCGACAAGCTTCAACTATTTGCATGGACCCTTCCTCTGTTTTGTCCCCTCAGCCTTCTACCACGCAGTCTTACCCCTCCTCTTGGCTGTTCATGGCCTTTTCTTTCCATTGTGAGGCTTCATTTACACTGCAATGTTTAGTGTCTGTATATACACTCACCGGCCACTTTATTAGGTACACCATTCTAGTAACGGGTTGGACCCCCTTTTGCCTTCCGAACTGCCTCAATTCTTCATGGCATAGATTCAACAAGGTGCTGGAAGCATTCCTCAGAGAGTTTGGTCCATATTGAAATGATGGCATCACACAGTTGCCGCAGATTTGTCGGCTGCACATCCATGATGCGAATCCCCCGTTCCATCACATCCCAAAGATGCTCTATTGGATTGAGATCTGGTGACTGTGGAGGCCATTTGAGTTCAGTGAACTCATTGTCATGTTCAAGAAACCAGTCTGAGATGATTCCATCTTTATGACATGGCGCATTATCCTGCTGAAAGTAGCCATCAGATGTTGGGTACATTGTGGTCATAAAGGGATGGACATGGTCAGCAACAATACTCAGGTAGGCTGTGGCGTTGCAACGATGCTCAATTGGTACCAAGAGGCCCAAAGAGTGCCAAGAAAATATTCCCCACACCATGACACCACCACCACCAGCCTGAACCGTTGATACAAGGCAGGATGGATCCATGCTTTCATGTTGTTGACGCCAAATTCTGACCCTACCATCCGAATGTCGCAGCAGAAATCAAGACTCATCAGACCAGGCAACGTTTTTCCAATCTTCTATTGTCCAATTTCGATGAGCTTGTGAAAATTGTAGCCTCAGTTTCCTGTTCTTAGCTGAAAGGAGTGGCACCCGGTGTGGTCTTCTGCTGCTGTAGCCCATCTGCCTCAAAGTTCGACGTACTGTGCGTTCAGAGATGCTCTTCTGCCTATCTTGGTTGTAACGGGTGGCTATTTGAGTCACTCTTGCCTTTCTATCAGCTCGAACCAGTCTGGCCATTCTCCTCTGACCTCTGGCATCAACAAGGCATTTACGCCCACAGAAATGCCGCTCACTGGATGTTTTTTCTTTTTCGGACCATTCTCTGTAAACCCTAGAGATGGTTGTGCGTGAAAATCCCAGTAGATCAGCAGTTTCTGAAATACTCAGACCAGCCCTTCTGGCACCAACAACCATGCCACGTTCAGAGGCACTCAAATCACCTTTGTCCCCATACTGATGCTCGGTTTGAACTGCAGGAGATTGTCTTGACCATGTCTACATGCCTAAATGCACTGAGTTGCCGCCATGTGATTGACTGATTAGAAATTAAGTGTTAACAAGCAGTTGGACAGGTGTACCTAATAAAGTGGCCGGTGAGTGTATATGTTTGCCAATTACAGGTTCATGAAATGCACCTCTGACCTATGTTTGAGCCCACTGGATGATCTAAATGTTCACAAATTCCCTTAACAGAAAGCCAAGATTCACCTGAGAACAATTTAATCAATTTAGGACATTCATTCATTCATTCATTATCTCCCGCTTTATCCTCTATTAGGGTCGCGGTGGGGTTCCCCATGCCCATCCAGGGGAGAACGTCTCGGGCGCTGGGCAGATACACCCAGGACAGGGCGCCAATCCATCGCTGGGTACACACTCACACACTCAAACACACTCTATATGGGGCAATTTAGAGAACTCAATTAACTTGATCCACCCAGATGGGGATTCGAACCAGGAATCCCTAGCGCTGAGAGGCGAACGTGCTAACCACTAAGCCACCGTGCCGCCCCAATTTAGGACAAATTACCAAAATTTAACATAAAAGTTTTTAAAAAGTGGAAAATAAATGTACGAATTATGCCTGAGAGATTATGACAACATGTTCAGCACTTTTGCATATAATGACCTAGGCGATGACATAAGACCTAAATGTTTTGGAGCGTAAGACAATTCAACAGAAAATCAGTACAACACATTTTTTTAAACATGACATAAGCAAGAAATAATGTAAAAAAACAACAGACAATTGTCTATGACCATTTGCAAAATGTGAAACACAATGAGAAATGCAATTATGATGTGCACAAGTGACAAGGAGATGTGGAGATTGAATGAACAATTTTGAGAATTTCAATTCTGATCTGAGAAATGAACTAAATCGACTGAGAAAAACTGTAAGTGCAGGGATAGGACCCAGCACCTTAAATACACATTAGTAGGACGAGTGGCTGGAAAAAGGCATGTATTTCATGAAGCTTCATTATTGTTGTCGTTTATAATCAAAAGTGTGGCCCTGTATCATGTGGAATAAGTGCAGGATTAGGCCCCAGCACCTTAAATACACATTACTAGGACCAGTGGTTTAAATAATGTATGAATTTTTATGGAACGTCATTCATTTCCATTGTTTGTGATCCAATTTGTGTCTCTTTATCATGTGAAATAAGTGCAGGGTTAGGCCCCAGCACCTTGCTTAACCGTTACTAGGACAAGTGGGTGAAAAAATGTATGACTTTTAATAGAATGTCATTCTTTGCCATTGTCTGCGATCCAAAGTGTGGCCCTGTATCATGTGTAATAAGTGCAGGAATAGGCCCCAGCACCTTAAACATACATTATTAGGACGAGTGGCTGTATTGCATGTATTTTTATGAAGCTTCATTATTGCCATTGTTCGTGATCCTTGTTTTGTGTTGTGTTTGTCTCTTTAGCATGTGAAATAAGTGCAGGGATAGGTCCAGGAACCTTGCATGAACAATGGATGCTGGCGTTTGTTAGCTTTCAATGTTCTAAAATGAACGCAGAGGGAAAGAAAGACGATCTGATGCGACTTGTGCATCGTAGGTGTGGTTTCTCTGTTTCAGTCCTCATTTGTTCCGTTGTACATACAATCTGCAGACCATGTGCTTCGCCGACCAACATCAGTGCCCATTTGGGTCCCGCAGTGCAAAGACCAGGGTACTAAGCCCTATACTAACCCAAACAATAGTGTTTTACACTCCGCTCCGTGTTTGTGTTCTCTCCCACAAGCTGCGTTCTAGCCAGCATACCTCTGTAAGCGATTCCCATTTGTATTGTTTACAATAATTCGGAGGACGTTCCTGTAAACTCACCATACCACAATGCGTGGGATGATGCTGAGGTGCTAAGCTCCCACTGATGGGTGACAGATTCCCACACGCTGAAATCGGCAGTCCGCTTACTGTAGCTGATGTGTCATGTGCAAGTGCGCGCGCCTCCACCCAAGCTCGCCTCACCCAGGTCCTCCAGCCACCTCGGCCGCCTGAACCGACCGGTTCCATACTATATGGAATCAATGTGTTTATTAAAGGGAGTGATATGTTGATGTCTCCCGATTTAACTTGTTGCACCCTGTTGATTTCTGGTACTTTTGCTGAGTTGGGGACGTGTGCGGTGAACGTGTTGGAGTGCTCGCGAGAAACCTAACGCTATCAGTGCAGTGACCTTCTACCACCCACAGTCAGAGGAAGTGATGCAACAGTGGGTTCGTCTCCTCACAGCTTGCCTCGTGTGGTTAGCGTTGCTGCGAGAGGGTGAGAGAAACAGAAAGTCGTTTAGCGTGACGCCAGGGTGACAGCACAGCAGAGCAGAGCGACTGTAGTATGTCGTGCATTTCGTTCCACTATTTAGACCCTGTGTAAAGGTCGGGACCATACACGCCTCTGGAGCAATGACGGTTAAGGGTCTTGACAAGAACCCACATTGGTAACTTCAGTGGATCTGGGATTATTAGCTGGAGAAATGGATGTATTTTTATGGAACTTTATTCATTGCTATTGTTTGTGATCCAAAGTGTGGCTATTTATCATGTGTAATAAATGCAGAGATAGGCCCCAGTACCTTAAATACACATAACTAGGATGAGTGGCTGGAAAAATATATGTATTTTTTTGAAGCTTCATTATTGCCGTCCTTTGTAATCCAAAGTGTGTCTCTGTATCATGTTTAATAAGGGCAGGGATAGGCCCCAGCACTTTAAATACACATTTCTAGGACGAGTGGCTGGAAAAATGCATGTATTTTTATGATGCTTCATTTTTGCCATCGTTTTTAATCCAAAGTGTGGCCCTATATCATTTTTAATAAGTGCAGGGATAGGCCTCAGCGCATAACCGTTATTAGGACGATTGGCTGAAAAATTGTCTGAATTTCTGTGGAACGTCATTCATTGTCATTGTTTGTGATCCAAATTGTGTCGCTTTATCATGTGAAAAAAGTGTATGATACAAGATACAAGAATTACAAGGATCCCGACTTGACAGTTGGGGTCAGAGCACAGGGTTGGTGCATCATGAGGGTTAAGGGTCTTGCTCAAAGATGCACAACTTTAGTGGACATGGGATTTGAAACTACAACCTTCAGATTGATAGCCCAACACTTGATCATTTATATCATTTATATTACACTTGATCGTTTAACAGATGCTTTTATCCAAAGTAACTTACAAGGAGTGGCTTAGTGGTTAGCACTATCTGCCCAGTGCCTGAAACGTTCTCCCCTGGATGGGCATGGGGAACCCCACCGCGACCCTAATAGAGGATAAAGCGGGAGATAATGAATGAATGAATGAACTTACAAGGATCCCAACTTGACGGTTGGGGTCAGAGCACAGGGTTGGTACATCACGCCTGGAGAAATGAGGGTTAAGGGTCTGGACAGCGGTTGACTGAAAAGCATCCTTGCGCCATGCAACGAAGTCAGCACTGAAACAGTTCTAGTAGCTGTCCTAAGATTCCACAGGTGGAACCAGGTAACAGGTAAATCATCAAGCTTTATATGGTAAAGGAACTTCCACCAATTCCTTAGTATTTGGAAGTGAGAATGGTACCACAATCTGTAGTCCAAAGGGCCTATTTTGGCAACCTTTAGCTAGTCATTGACCCCACACCATGCGGCATGTCCGTGTGTCTTTGCGGTCGTAATGATGGAAAATGGTCTAGCAAGCTTGGACTTATAGCTCCACCCACATAATCATTTTGGTGAGAAAAAACCCAAACCTCCTCCTTCTTTAGGAGAAACCTTTTATTTAAAAATTCTAGGTAAGTACGCAAAATAAAAGCACAGATTACAGTCTCATAGCAACGATTGTGGAAAAGAATTTATGTTGATTTCCTCACCATGGTTTCTGTGGCATAAGGATCCCAGCATCATGCACCAAAGTCAGCATTGAAACAGTTCTAACAGCAGTTCTAACAGGTAAGGTCATCAAGCTTTAGTAGTAAAGGGACTTCCACCAATTTTCTAGTATTTGGAAGTGAGAATGGGCAATGGTTCTCTACTTATTATGACAATCTGTATTCAAAAGGGCCTATTTTGGCAACCTTTGGCTAGCCATTGACCCCACACCATGTGCCATGTCCGTGTGTCTGTGCGGGCTTAATGATGGAAAACGTATAGCTCCACCCAAATTTTTTTTGTGCAAAAAAAGCCCAAACCTTCTTTAGAACCTTTTATTTGAAAATTCTAGGCAACTGCTCAAAAAAAGCAAAGATTCTGGTCTCATAGCAACGCTTTCAAGTTTAAGTTGATGTCCTCGCTGTGGTTTCTGTGGCGTAAGGATCCCAGCATCATGCACCAAAGTCAGCACTGAAACAGTTCTAATAGCTGTTCTAAGTTTCCACAGGTGGAACCAGGTAACAGGTACGCTCGTCAAGCTTTAGTAATCAAGGGGCTTCAACCAATTTCTTGGTCTATGGAAGTGAGAATGGGGCATGGTTCTCTATTTAGTACCACACTCTGCAGTCCAATGGGCCTATTTTGGCAACTATTAACTAGCCCACCCGCATAGTCATTTTGGCGGGAAAAAGCCTGAACCTCCTCCTTCAGAACCTTTAATTTGAAAATTCTAGGCAAGTGCGCAAAATAAAAGCACAGATTACGGTCTCATAGCAACACTTTCGAGTTCAAGCTGATGTCCTCGCTGTGGTTTCTGCCACAAGACGGGGCACGTCATCCGGTGGCAGCGATATAGATGTCCTGATATTCTAGCAAAAGCATCGCACACAGTATCTGTGGTTTGTTTGCATGACTTCTCAGCAGTACATGAGAAGGTTCATTGGTGCTGCAGTACACACACAGCCCAGATGGGGCGTGGCTGCTTGGCATCTGCGTGGGTTTCCTCTGGGTTCTCCGATTTCCTCCCACAGTCCAAAGACATGGCTTAAGGTCAATTGAATTATCTAAATTGCCCCAGGCGGCACGGTGGCTTAGTGGTTAGCACGTTCGCCTCTCAGCGCTAGGGATTCCCGGTTCGAATCCCCATCTGGGTGGAGTTTCCATGTTCTCCCCGTGTCCGTGTGGGTTTCCTCCGGGTTCTCCGGTTTCCTCCCACAGTCCAAAAACATGGATCAAGTTAATTGAGTTCTCTAAATTGCCCCATATAGAGTGTGTTTGAGTGTGTGAGTGTGTACCCAGCGATGGATTGGCGCCCTGTCCTGGGTGTATCTGCCCAGCGCCCGAGACGTTCTCCCCTGGATGGGCATGGGGAACCCCACCGCGACCCTAATAGAGGATAAAGCGGGAGATAATGAATGAATGAATAAATTGCCCCATATAGAGTGTATGTGTCTGTGTGAGTGAGTGTGTGCCCAACGATTGATTGGCGCCCTGTTCTGGGTGTATCTGCCCAGCACCCGAAACATTCTCCCCTGTATGGGCATTGGGAACCCCCCTTGACCCGTCTCTGGACTCAGTGTCACTGCAGTACAGAGAATCATCAACCACCCTAAAAATTCCTGATCCGTGGGGATCTTGATTGCAGAGAACAGAGTGAAGGGGACTAACAGTGTATGTAGAGAAACAGATAGACTATAGAATGTTCTTGTAGAACTCCAAAGTCCATCTCTACGATGGACTATGATACTTTCTAAGTATAGAAACATGGTGGAGTACTTTATGTAGACTTCCATAGACTTTCTGAAATTTAGGAGACCAGCCAAGCAAGGCCTAAGACACACAGACCCCCACATGGAGAGAACCTGTCTACGTCCTTCTCTGAGGTCAAGCCCCAAAATATATTTTCATTTCCTACAAACTGAAAGTATTCTTAGCAATCTACTTGGTGCTCAGTACAGTCAGGTATTAAACTAAATACAAACATCCATCCATTCTCTTCCGCTTTATCCGGGTCGGGGAGGGGGTTCCCCATGCCCACCCAGGGGAGAATGTTTTGGCTCTGGGCAGATACACCCAGGACCCAGCCATGTTTTTGGACTGTGGGAGGAGAACATGGAAACTCCATCCAGATTGGGATCCGAACCGGAAGTCCCTAGTGCTGAGAGAAGAACATGCTAACCACTAAGCCACCGTGCAGCCTGGTATTCATAATGCATTATTAAAAGATTTATAAAGCTTTATAAAGTATTCATACCCCTTTGTGGTAACACTTTCTATGAATCTGGAATTCGTGATGCATTATAAGTGCATTCATAAAGCTTTATGAGGTATTCATGACGCTTTATTTGTCATAACCCGTTAATGTGCATAATGTGATGTTCATAATCACAGTCATAAAGTGTTATAACAATTTGACATAAGGCTTTATAACATAAAGTGGCATAATGCATTATAATATGAACTTATTGAAACTTTTTATTCTTTGAATGTTCTGTTGAATTCTGACTTAAAACAAGATTATTATACTTTACTTAAAGTCTGTATATGTGGAACATGGGGGGAACAAAGGAAACTCCACCCAGATTGGGATTCGAACCGGGACTCCCCAACGCTGAGAGGAGAACGTGCAAACCACTAAGCCACCGTGCCGCCCTTCTTTGGGATTCAATTTTGAGAAATCAATTCACCTTGAATACATGTTTTTGGACCATGAGATTATGACCAGAGAACCCAGAAAAAAAACACGCAGACACAAACATGGAAACTCCAACCAGATCGGGATTCAATCCCGGATCCCAAGCACTGAGGGAAGAACATGCTAATCACTAAGCCACCGTGCCGCCTCGAGAACAAACATTAGACCCAAAATGAAATCCCCTGAATGTCCAGCTGTGGAAACAGGTTTTGAACGTGTTGTTTTAACTCGGGGTTCTTTCGTAACTCCGTTCTCAGAACAATAGACCCGCATCCTGTTTTAGGTGCTGACGGCCCTTTGTGCTGACTGACGGCCCTCAAACGGGGATAATGTGTCGTCTCTGGATGCCAGTGCTGCCCGATGTGATAAACAGCAGCAATCTGAGCCAGCCGGAGAGGGTCGCACTTAATGCACTGATCCTCAGAACACGTGCATTAAATATTTACATCGACAGACCCTTGTATCGGCAGATGACAGACGGAATCCCCTGCCGTGCTGATTTATTCAATGTGTACATCCATCCATCCATTAGCTTCCGCTTTATCCTCTACTAGTGTTGTGGGGGGTTCCCCATGCCCATCCAGGGCAGAACGTTTCAGGAGCTGGGCAGATACACCCAGGACAGGACACCAATCTATCACTGGACACACTCACTCACACAGAAACACTCTATATGGGGCAATTTGGAGAATCCAATTGACCTTGATCCATGTTTTTGGACTACGGGAGGAAACTGGAGAACCCGGAGGAAGTACACGCGGACACAGGAAATACATGGAAACTCCACCCAGATTGGGATTCGAACCTGGAATCCCTAGTGCTGAGAGGAGAACATGCTAACCACTAAGCCATTGTATTGCCCAATAATAAAAATAATAATAAAAATAATAATAATAATAATAATAATAATAATAATAAGGCAGCATGGTGGCTTAGTGGTTAGCACGTTCACCTCTCAGCACTAGGGATTCCCGGTTCGAATCCCCTGGGTGGAGTTTCCATGTTCTCCCCGTGTCTGTGTGGGTTTCCTCCGGGTTCTCCGGTTTCCTCCCACAGTCCAAAAACATGGATCAAGTCAATTGAGTCCTCCAAATTGCCCCATATAGAGTGTGTATGCGTGCGTGTCTGTATGAGTGAGTGTGTGCCCAGCGATAGATTGGCGCCCTGTCCTGGGTGTATCTGCCCAGCGCCCGAAACGTTCTCCCCTGGATGGGCATGGGGAACCCCACCGCGACCCTAGCGGAAGATAGTGAATGAATGAATTAATTAATAATAATAATAATAATAATAAAAATAATAATAATACATCCATCCATTATCTTCCACTTTATCCTGTACTAGAGTCATGGCGGCTTTCCCATGCATATCCAAGGGAGAATGTTTCGGGTGCTGGGCAGATACACCCAGGATAGGACACCAATTTATTACTGGGCACACACTCATTCACATACACACACACATAAACACACGCTATATGGGGCATTTTATAGAATTCAATTGACCTTGATCCATGTTTTTGGACAGTGGGAGGAAACCGGAGAACCCGGAGGAAGCCCACACAGACATAGGGAGAACATGTAAACCTAATCCAGATTGGGATTCGAACCGGGAATCCCCAGCACTGAGAGGCGAACATGCTAACCACTAAGCCACTGTGCCGCCCCAATGCGTACATGGCATTATTATTTTTATTCTGAACCAGGAATAAGCACAAACAGGCCTCCTGAAAACCCCGAGTCCTGTAACCATAACCGTGACATAAGCACGACCGGGTAATTAGAATTTCTGACAAAGTGAAGATTAGCCGGCGACCTCCGGGCTCCACGATTATTGCCGGAATAATCCTGATTTGATATGCATCGACCATCGGGGCGGGAATATTTTTTTCAATTTGTTTGCCCATTGCTGCATGTAAACAAGCTTCAGTGTCTCCTTATCGCCGAGAAGCACAGCACCTGAATGGCCCTCCGCGCCCGTCCGCCGGCCTCGGAGGCCGCGCGGCTGGGTTTCAACAAGTCCCCTTTATCACGGTTGAGGTTCGAGGGGCTGTTTATGTATGGCCCTGCAAATCGCTTTTTAAAACATGAAGCCTCTCGCGTCTCTGAATGCGTTCTGCATGAGGGGGTTTTCCCCATTTCCGCCGAGTGAATAGCGCAAATGTGCCTGCTGTCAGAAATCAAACACGGACTCCCGCCACCGACATAATCAGGCCCCATCCAGGACCCTGCAGCCACTGATAAATGTTTATGCCGGTGATTGTCCCACGTGCCGGATGCGGGAGAATTAGCTGCTTTTGGAAATATCTCGCACAACTCAGCCGACTCGAAATTATTGGAAGTTCTTCGGTGAATTGCTGCCACGGGTTTTCTGCAGGTACAGTACTCGGGATCGCTTGTAATGCGCTCGCCCGCACTATCGGAGCTCGCCGCTGGTTGAAAAGCCCCTGGTGGGGCTTTAATAGAAGAGCAACGCAAGCTACAGACATCCGGAAGCAGGAGGACTTTGGTTTTTAAGAAGTACACTCGTCTTCTATAGATCAATGGTGCTATGTGACCACTGATGATGTCACATAGGACAACCAAATGAAAACAATGTCGTTGAAATGTGGTTTTAAGGTTGACTTAGATGTTTGAGGCTTTAAGATATCATAGGGTCAATAAAAAAGTCCATAGAAAGCTTTTTGATTATAGGTAGGTAGTCAGGTAAGTCCAGAGGTAGGTAGAGTGGTAGGTATATGGGCAGAGAGGGATGTATACAGGAAAGCAGCTTCAAACGAAGATTTTGAGGAAGGTAGATGTATAGGTAGGTGGGTAAGTACAAAGTTTAATAGACATATGGGCAGGTAAGAACATATGTGGGTACATAGGTAGGTCATTTTGTAAGTACAAAGGTAGATAGGTAGATTGGTGGGTAGGTACATATGGAGGCAGGTAGGTAGGTTCATAGGTACATAGTTACCTAAGGACAAAGATACATAGGTAGATTGGTGGGAAATGTATGTAGGTAGCAACGTAGATAGGTATATTCATAAGTAGGCGTAGATAGGTATATACAGGTAGGCAGGAAGGTCTGTAGGTAGGTAGTTAGCTAAGTACAAACGTACCTAGGTAGATTAGTGGATAAATACATGGATAGGCAGGTAGGTAGCTAGGTAGGAATGTAGGCAGATTACTGGGTTTATATGCCGGTGGGAAGGAAGGTAGGCAGGTAAGTGCAAAGGTAGGTAAGTCGGTAGGTAACTACACATGGGCAGGTAGGCACGTAGGTAGGTAGATTCATAGGTAAGTGGGAACGAAGGTCTGTAGGTAGGTAGTTAACTAAGTACAATGGTACGTAGGTAGATTAGTGGGTAGGCACATGAGTAGATATGTAGGTAGCTGAGTATGTTGGCAGGTAGGTAGGTTTATAGGTAGGTGGGAATGAAGGTCTGTAGGTAGGTAGTTAACTAAGCAAAATGGTATGTAGGTAGATTAGTGGGTAGGCACATGGGTAGATACGTAGGTAGATAAGTATGTAGAACCACACCACACCACTGAAGTACTGAGAATCATCCACCACCCAGAATAAATAGAGGTAACCTGATCATCACAGAATCTGTACATGGCTGTCCTACACAGCCACTCAAGGAGGATGAGTCCCCCACTGAGTCTTGGTCCTCACAAGGTTTCTTCCTTAAGACAACATATCAGGGATTTTTTTCGTGCCACTGTCGCTTCGGCTTGCTCTTTGGGGGTTTAAAGGCTCATAACACTGTAAAGGTGCTTTGTGACAATATACTATTCTAGAAAACACAATATAATAAAAAAATTAAAATAAAATTATCTGCCCAGCGCCTGAAACATTCTCCCCTAGATGGGCATGGGGAACCCTCCCCACGACCCTGGTAGAGGATAAAGCTGAAGACAAAGAACACGTGGTTCACTATCACAAGCCCCCGGAGCAAGGAGGGTTAAGGGCCTTGCTCAAGGGCCCATATTGACAGCTTTGGTGGACTTGAGATTTGAACCCCCAACCTTTAGATTGCTGGCCCCACCCTCTATTATGTATGGATGTAGGTTATGTTATGTGTAAAATACAAGATTCCTCAATTATTTTTAGCTGTAGATCTCCACACGGCTCCAATCAGGTCCTCGTTCACCTTGGGTCGCGGATTTCATATTTTATGCCACGCCGCCCGAAGGACACGCTGGTCATCAGCGCCGAGACTAGTGGAGCAGTTTTGATTAGAGGTGACCAGCAAGACGAGACTGCGGTCACTTGAATTACAAAACCCAAACATGATCCGATAGCAAGGTTGATGTCCAGTTAGTGCTGACAGTTTGAATCGATCCGGAGCCGGATCACTTACAGCTTTAATCGTTATGGCCGTTGCAACGTTGGCGATTTTCAGAAGGTGGGCTTTTAAGGCAGGGGGGAAGAACACAAGCAAGACCAGGACGTGGATCTCTCCCAAATCACTACCCAACGGCAGGTCACTCGGCTCCTCCTGTCGCATGCGGCGCACCGGGCCTTGGCGAGGTCCATGACGCGGTTATTGTATTAGCATCATAATGGATATGGATTTTTTTTCCCGCTCGGAGGTCACTTTGTGACCCGAGAAATCCTTGTCTAGCGGTTTCCTGTCAGCCCTGTCCTGACTCTCTGACCTCAGAGGACAGCAGCACAAAGTTTGGTTGGTGCACCTTCTCACAGCTCTGCTTTTGGTATTGGAGGTGGACAATTTAATGCAATGGGGCAATTTAAATCATTTAATTTCTCTTGAATCCATGTTTTTGGACGGATGGGAGGAAACGGTAGAACCTGGGATTCGAACCTGGATCCCCAGCGCTGAGAGGTGAATGTCCTAACCACTAAGCCACCGTCCCGGGTCTTTATTTATTTCTCATTGCAGGAACAGTTTAGGGAAGGTCCTTTTTGTCCTCTCGTTCAACAACTGTGGCTGAGTAACCCTTCCCTGTAGAAAAGCTTGCAACTGTGTTTGTTTCACCGGGAATGTGTGTGTGTGTGTGGGGGGGGGGGGTTGTTTCGAGTGCCTCCTTAGCTGAACTTCAATATCGCCCAGCACAGACCTGCCCCTCTGGAGCAACAGTAAATATCGATTATGCCGTAAAATATTATTAGGTCAGAATGCCTTTATTACTATAACCAGCTATATTGCCATAATAAAAAAAAAGAATGTGAGGTCTCGATTTCATTGGGGATCGACAAAAATCGGGTGCGATACACCTCTAGATGCCCCTCTGGAGACGATCCCGCCTTCTCTGGGCTTAAAGGGGCAATATGGCGCGATGCTGCCTCGCAGCAGCCTCCTCCATAGACTCGAAATGGAAAACCAGAGAGCATCAGGATCAGCGGGATGCATCGGGAGATGAATAGTCCGACTCATGGCGGTGTTAATTACTTCTCCGTCCACCCTCCATTAATCCCGGACTAAAACAGCGACGGATATTACAGGCCGGAGTGGAAATTGCAGACAAATGTGTATATTAATGGTGGGACTGAGGAATGAAAGCATTGCTACCTTTAATGATCCCAATCTAATTGAGGCAATAATTAAAGGCACGACGTTGCGCCATCGTGCGTTCGAAGAGCATTTCAAATGAACAGGGTGGTGCACCGCATCCTTTGGCGGTGGCAATTAGCATGATACGAGCATGTCCGCCTCTCAGCGCAGGTGATCCAGGTTCAAATACCAATCTTGCTGGGGTGTCCATGTTCTCTCCATGTCCGCATGGGTGTTCTACGGGGTCTTTGGTTTTCTCCCACTGTCATGGATTCAGGTTGAATTGACTGCTATCTAAAGTTGCTGCTATCTAAATTGCCCCTATATAGTGTGTGAGTGAATGTATTCCCAGTGATAGATTGGCACCCTGTGTATCTGGCCAGCCCACGAAATGTTTTCCCCTGGAAGGGCATGAGCAATCACCCCGTGACCCTTAAGGATTGATGAGATGAGACCTAGAAGGATGCCAAATTGATGTGGGTCATTGTGGGTCAGCTGTGGTACCCCACCCCTGGAGCAATAAAGTGTTATGGTTCTTGTACAAGAACCTACATTGGCACATTGGACCCTCATGGGATGGTCTCTGGGATTGAACCCTGAAACCTTCAGTATTTCAAACATTGTAGGTCAGCTGTGATACCGCACCCCTGGAGCAATGAGGGGTTTTGGTTCTTGCACAAGAATTAACAATGGCACACTGGTCCCCCATGGGGTGGTCTCTGGGATTGAACCCTGAAACCTCCAGTATTCCAAGCTCTACGCTGCTACATCCTTTGTAGAAGCTTGTTGAGACCAAACCTAGATGTGTTTAAAAGTGTGCTGACGGTGTGTTTAACAAGTTTCAGTACACAGCAGTGCAAATGTGTGTTTTTATGAAATTTCGCAAAAGCAAAGACACAGTCCTCAGAGGCCATGTCCCAATGACAAACTCATGTATGTAGTCTCCTGTGGGCAAAGAAGTCTCACGCAGCAAGCCATCTGGAACACTGCACAGTGACATAACTAGGGCCTCCACGCCAAAGCGAGCAGCCTGCCATCTGTTTTGGCTCCACCTACATTGGTAGCAGTTGACGTTTCTTCAAGGAGAAAATGGGAAATTAATATTTACGGTGTGAAGCGATGATAATATTACTACTTATAATAATACATGAATCCATCCATCCATTATCTTCCGTTTAATCCTCTACTAGGGTCGCAGGGGGTTCCCCATGCTCATCCAGGGAAGAATGTTTCAGGTGCTGGGCAGATACACCCAGGACAGGGCATCAATCCATCATTCACTCACACAAACACACTCTATATGGGGCAATTTAGAGAATTCAATTGACCTTGATCCATGTTTTTGGACTGTGGGAAGAAACCGGAGAACCTGAAGGAAACCCACGTGGACACGGGTAGAACATTGAAACTCCACTCAGATTGGGATTTGAACCGGGAATCCCTAGTGCTAAGAAAAGAACATGCTAACCACTAAGCCACCCAGTTCTTGTGCCGCCCATTAATACATAAATAATAATGATAAAAGTAAAAGGCAACTGGTGGCTCAGTGGCATAGTGTTTAGCTCGTCCTCCTTTAAGCGCTGGGGATCCAGGTTCAAATTCCAAACTGGGTGGATTCAAGGTATATTGAACGCTCTAGATTGCCCTTTTGTTATGTGTCTGTGTGAGTGAGTGTGCATCCAGGGATAGATTGGCACCCTGTATCTCCCCCCCACCTCCCGTGACCCTAGTAGAGGATTAAGCGATTAAGCGGAAGATAATGGACGAAGGAATGAATGAATAAGGGTGACATAAAGTAGTTATGTAAATTAGTAGTTAACTCGTCTGCCTCTTGTGGATCCAGGTTCAATCCCAATCTGGGTAAAGTTTCCATGTTCTCCCTGTGTCTGCATGGGTTTCCTCCAGGTTCTCCGGTTTCCTCTCACAGTACAAAAACATGAATCAAGGTCATTTGAATTCTCTAAATTGCCCCATATAGTGTGTGTGTGTGTGTGTGTGTGTGTGTGTGTGTGTGAGTGAGTGAGTGTGTGTGTGCCCAGTGATAGATTGTCGCCCTGTCCTGGGTGTATCTGCCCAGTGCCTGAAACATTCTCCCCTGGATAGGCATGGGGAACCCGCCAGCGACAATCTGGCTATTGGCTGTTTTACACTGTTGTTGCTGCCTGGCCGCCCAAGGAGGATAAGTCTCCCACTGAGTTTTGATCCTCACAAGGTTTCTTCCTTAAAATAACAACATAACAGGGAGTTTTTTCTTGCCACTATCGCTTCGGTTTTCTCTTTGGGGGTTTAAAGGCTTTTCATTCTGTAAAGCTGCTTTCTGACAATGTACTGTTGTAAAAAGTTCCATCCATCCATCCATTATCTTCCGCTTTATCCTCTATTAGGGTCGCGGGGGGGGTTCCCCATGCCCATCCAGGGGAGAACGTTTCGGGCGCTGGGCAAATACACTCAGGACAGGGCGCCTATCTGTCGCTGGGCACACACTCACACAGACACATACACACTCTATATGGGGCAATTTGGAGAACTCAATTGACTTGATCCAGGGCGGCACGGTAGCATGTTCGCCTCTCAGCGCTAGGGATTCCCGGTTCAAATCCCCATCTGGGTGGAGTTTCCATGTTATCCCCGTGTCCGTGTGGGTTTCCTCCGGGTTCTCCGGTTTCCTCCCACAGTCCAAAAACATGGATCAAGTCAATTGAGTTCTGCAAATTGCCCCATGTAGAGTGTGTTTGTGTGCGTGTCTGTGTGTGAGTGTGTGCCCAGCGCTGTCCTGGGTGTATCTGCCCAGCGCCTGAAACGTTCTCCCCTGAATGGGCATGGGGAACCCCCCCCCGCGACCCTAATATAGGATAAAGCGGAAGATAATGAATGAATGAATGAATTGACTTGATCCATGTTTTTGGACTGTGGGAGGAAACCGGAGAACCCGGAGGAACACGGGGAGAACATGGAAAATCCACCCAGATGGGGATTCGAAGTGGGAATCCCTAGTGCTGAGAGGCATACGTGCTAACCACTAAGCCTCCGTGCCGCCCTGTACAAAGTTCTATATAAATAAATAACTTCAACTTGAACTTGACAAGCTATAGGAGTAAGCGCAACATAATGGATGGATGGGTAGTGTGACCATTGTAATTTTTCTCCTTTTTCCCGCCCACACACCAACACCCACACAGAGCTCGTCCTCGGGTCCACTGCCAGAGGAGACAAGGTATCCAGTGTCCCTTAATATTTTATCGTTTCCTTCGTAGGAGTTCCTTTCTGAGCTCAAAGTTTCTGTTTAGCAACAGACGCTTCCAGATGTTCGATGTTTTCCCGGCACTCGTATAGCATTATGCTGCTTCTCTCGTCTTGTCCACCCCACTATTGATCATAGACGGAAACCCCTTCAAGCACAACAGAAAGATTGTAGTTCATTTCCATGGCGATCTGCGGTTATGGGATGTCTGTGGAATGGCAGGTTTTGTCACGTCCCTGGTCGGAGCTGCATTCCTAGGGTTATGCATTTCGGGAACACCGTTGCTTTCCAAAGGTCCCTGGGGCCCAGAACATTTACATCGGCAAGACTTCACATGAATGGAAACAAACAAAGGTGGAAATGGATTAAACTTCAAAGGTGATCCCATGACCTCATGAAATTAGGAATGAAGGGAAGTGGGATCTAATAAGATCCTCATATTGGGGAGTGAGGTGGTTGGTAGATTAAATAAAGAAAAGTGTGTGTGTGTGTGTGTGTGTGTGTGTGTGTGTGTGTGTGTGGATCTATTTGTAAGTGTATAAGTGTGTGCATACATGTATAAATATATGTATTAGTAAGTGTGTGTGTGTGTTTGTTTGTATGAGTGTATGTATATGTACGTGTGTGTGAGTGTATGTATGTGTACACGTGGGTGTGTGTGTGTGTTTGTGAGTGTATGTATATGTACGTGTGTGTGAGTGGATGTCTCTGCATGTATGTATGTATTAGTGTAAGTGTGTGTGTATGTGTGAGTGAGTGGATGTCTCTGTATGTATATGTTTTTGTATCTGAATCTTATTGATCACTATTTTATCACTATTTAAATGTGTGTGTGTGTGTGTGTGTGTGTGTGTGTGTGTGTGTGTGTTGTGTGTGTGTGTGTGTGTGTGTGTGTGTGAGTGTATGTATATGTACACGTGTGTATGTGTGTATCTGTGTGTGTGTGTGTGTTTTGTGTGTGTGTGTGAGTGAGTGGGTGTGTCTATGTGTAAATGTTATATATGTCAGTATCTGTATCTAATTGTGTGTGTGTGTGTGTGTGTGTGTGTGTGTGTGTGTGTGTGTGTTTCTGTACATGTGTGTGTGTGTGTGTGTGTGTGTGTGTGTACTTTATAAAAGATAGATCTTGACCAGACATTCAAACTTTCATTATCCCTGAATGATCTTGAACCATTTGTGACATCACTGTGACATCATTCTTCAACACATGTACAGTATATAATATATATTCTTTTTTTTCTCAAACGCAAATAACCTTTTACTCCGACATTACAAGATAAAACTTTTTCCGTCATGTTTACAATCTGAACTATCGTGTGAGAGTCCCATCGTGAGTCTACTTCACTTACTTATGCCCGAGAGCCATCGTCACGGCAACAGAGACATACAGAGAGCAGGTACGGGGTTCCATGATGGATTTTAAAAAGAATCTGACAGCTAGTGGTTTGGGGTTTTTAGGAGGCAGCAGATATGCGCTCCCCGGTGACTGTGTCTTTATACAGCTCCCCATTTATCACCATCACTTCCCCCAGCTGTGGAGGGAAGGTGGTACGTGGGTACGTGCCACCGCAGTCCTTACACACCACCACACAAATCAATTTCTGACAGCATCTTTTCCTTGTGTGATCCATCCTCAGCGCGGACGCACGGATCTCTGGACTAGTAGCTACAAACAACTGAATCAACCTTCAAGAACATTCTAGAACCTGTATTCAGTGACATTTCACCTGCAGTCTCAAGGACTGTAGTTGAATTGGGACTGAGCCACTACGGCCACTTGAGCCCTGTATTGGTTGTAGGGGTCACATACTATTTGAGATATGGTATATATGCATGGTATGTGAGAATGTGTATGTGTGTACATATGTATATATGTGCGCATGAGTAATGTATAAGCCAACATCCTATTGTCTGTGTCTGTGTCTTCACGTACGCAAATATGTGTGTGTGTGTGTGTGTGTGTGTGTGTGTGTGTGTTCCAGCATGTACCCAGTAAGACTACACCACATTGTCTGTGTCTCTGTGTGTATATACATAATTTAGACATTATGTCTATATATATATATATATATATATATATATATATATATATACAGTGGGTTGCAAAAGTATTCATACCCCTTGAACTTTTCCATATTTTGTCACATTACAACCACAAACATAAATATATTTCACTGGAATTTAATGTGAAAGACCAACACAAAGTGGTATACAATTGTGAAGTGGAAGGAAAATTATACATGAATCAACATTTTTTTTACAAATAAAAAACTGAAAAGTGCGACGTGCAAAAGTATTCAGCCCCCTTTTCCCTGAGTGCAACCAATTGCATTCAGAAGTTGCCTGATGAGTGCTAATGACTCCAAAGGGTCCTCCTGTGTGTAATCTAATCTCAGTACAAATACAGCTGCTCCGTGACGGCCTCAGATGTTGGTTAAGAGAATATTGGGGAGCAAACAGCATCATGAAGTCCAAAGAACACACCAGACAGGTTAGGAATATGGTTTTGGAGAAGTTTAAAGCAGGCTTAGGTTATAAAAAGATTTCCAAAGCTTTGAACATCTCACGGAGCACTGTTCAATCCATCATCCAGAAATGGAAAGAGTATGGCACCACAGTAAACCTGCCAAGACAAGGCCGTCCACCTAAACTTACAGGCCGAACAAGGAGATCACTGATCAGAGAGGCAGCCAAGAGGCCCATGGTGACTCTGGATGAAATGCAGAGAGCCACAGCTCAGGTGGGGGAAACTGTCCACAGGACAACAATTAGTCGTGCACTACACAAATGTGGTCTTTATGGAAGAGTGGCAAGGAGAAAGCCATTGTTAAAAGAAAACCATAAGAAGTCCCGTTTGCAGTTTGCCAGAAGCCATGTTGAGGACACAGCAAACATGTGGAAGAAGGTGCTTTGGTCAGACGAGACCAAAATTGAACTTTTTGGCCACAATGCAAAACGCTATGTGTGGTGGAGAAATAACACTGCACATCACTCTGAAAACACCATCCCCACTGTCAAATATGCTGGTGGCAGCATCATGCTCTGGGGGTGCTTCTCTTCAGCAGGGACCGGGAAGTTGGTCAAAGTTGATGGGAAGATGGATGGAGCCAAATACAGGGCAATCTTGCAAGAAAACCTGTTGGAGTCAGCAAAAGATTTGAGACTGGGGCGGAGGTTCACCTTCCAGCAGGACAACGACCCTAAACATAAAGCCAGAGCTACAATGGAGTGGTTTAAAAAAAAGAATATTCATGTGTTAGAATGGCCCAGTCAAAGTCCAGACCTAAACCCAATTGAGAATTTGTGGCAAGATCTCAAAACTGCTGTTCACAAACGCTCTCCATCCATTCTGACTGAGCTTGAGCTGTTTTGCAAGGAGGAATGGGCAAGAATTTCAGTCACTAGATGTGCAAAGCTGGTGGAGACATACCCTAAAAGACTTGCAGCTGTAATTGCAGCAAAAGGTGGCTCCACAAAGTATTGACTCAGGGGGGCTGAATACTTTTGCACGTCGCACTTTTCAGTTTTTTATTTGTAAAAAAAATGTTGATTCATGTATAATTTTCCTTCCACTTCACAATTGTATACCACTTTGTGTTGGTCTTTCACATTAAATTCCAGTGAAATATATTTATGTTTGTGGTTGTAATGTGACAAAATATGGAAAAGTTCAAGGGGTATGAATACTTTTGCAACCCACTGTGTATATATATATATATATATATATATAGCGTACATACAGACATCCCATTGCCAACATCCAGTATGAACACAGTAAGATTACACCACATTGTGTGTGTCTCTGTGTGTATATGCATAATGTAAACATTATGTGTGTGTGTGTGTGTGTGTGTGTGTGTTCCAGTATGAACTCGGTAAGCAAACGTCCCATTGTCTGTGTGTGCGTGTGTTCCAGTATGAACCACATTGCCTTTGTCATGATGATGCTCGTTAAGATCAGAACATTTATTAGTTAAGCAGGTTTGTACGCTGAGCAACTTCTCTAGAAGCAAAGAACAATTACAAAATGTCTCCTCACTCAGAAGAAAACTGCGACGCTTCCATCATGTGGGAGGAGCGGCACTCGCTACAGCTTGAATAATTAAGCACTGGGGATAAATTATTCACACAACGCATCATACTTAATGTTTACTGTACATCAACAGGCCAGTTCACTGCATCCTGATTATAGGCTTGTACACCGGTTCTGCTGGAGGACGTGACTATAATAAATGTTCTAATAGGAACTCAGAAACCTGCAGGTCATTTCCCAAACTAGTGAGGAAAAAGCAATGCACTATACACACGCGGCTCTTCTTTGATCTTTTGGATTATAGTTATCAAAGTATGAAGCCAACCAGAGAACAGAGAGCAGGTGGAGGTGCAATCACCCCAACATACCCTAGGAATGATAGAATGGCAGACGGAGTAGTGCTAGTAGTAGTAGTAGTAGTAATAGTAGTAGTAGTAGTAGTAAGAAGAAGAATAGTAGTAGTAATAGTAATATTATTAATTGTAGTAATAGTAGACCTGCAAGTGGTAGTAGAAACAGTGGTCCAAGTAGTTGTAGTATTGGTCACTGTATTATCAGTAGCAGAAGTATTAGGCGTAGTGTATTTGTAGTTGTTGTGTCAGTAGTGATTGTAGTAGGTTTTTTCATATATTTTATTATTAATAAATTATTATTTGTAAACTGTAAGGTGTCCTTGAGTGTCAGAAAGGCGCCTATGAAATAAAATGTATTATTATTATTATTATTATTATTATTATTATTATTATTATATAAGTAGTAGTAGTTGTAGGAGTAATTGTTGTATTGGTAGTCATTGTAAAAGTTTTAGTAGTATTAGTATTAGTAATGGAAGTGGAAATATTTGTATTATTATTATCATTAATAGTAGGGTAGTAGTAGCAGTAGTAGTAGTAGTAGTAGTAGAAGTAGTAGTAGTAGTAGAAATATTTTTGTAGTATTACTCCTGCAATAGAACTGCAGTGGACAAGACTGCTGGATAGACGAGCAGTCCTTAACGTGAACCCCAAACTGAGGAGGTGGGTTTAAAGAACTGGGCCATATTTACTTATCCCATAGAAATAAACCAGTGACCTTTAATCAATCTGGTTCTCTCTTTACTTTAAAAACAATGAAATTCAAAACCCAGAGATCTGTTGGTGCGAATCCATTTGGTTCTTGTCCATAAATCTCGGTCATGCATAACAACCCGGGCGCATTTGCACACAGAGGCTGTGTGAGACAGACTTTTCAGATGAGCGCGTGGTGGGATGAGCATGAAAATGAATGAGGGGACTGGCGAGGAGTGTTGGGTGCTTCCTGGTGTAATTTCACAGCTGTCATCTCCTGTGAGAAAAGCTCACTTTTACATGAGAGAACA
>JAFMOC010000047.1:285000-295000 GCA_019802505.1 Corydoras sp. C115
GCAGCTGCTCGGACGCCTCCATGCAGAAAGTCCCAATATGGCGACGGTGCTGGAAAGGAGGCTGGGAGCCAAGCGGCCCCGTTTGGAGGAGGAGGTGCCGGCGAAATCCTGCTCCCGGTGGGCATCGTTTTCCCGCGGTTGATGGCGCTCCTCGTTATTTTGCTTCTGTTCCTCGCCGCTTTTATTTCATGCCCTCCTCTTGCCAAGAGCGCTGGCAGTGTGCTGACACGAGCAGTCAGCCGGTCCTGTAACAACTCTCTTAGTCCTGCAGCTGCTATCGAGCGGACGGTTGGAGAGCCGGGCCCAGTGAACTCAATCAGAATTTTAATCATGTGACGGAGGGTAATTCCACAGATGCGTAATTCCACATCGCCGACTGCGAAGGGAGGGTGGAGGGGTGGAGGGGTGGGAGTCTGAATCGCCGACTTATTTAACCCAACTATCACTCAGAGGCGGATTGACGGATGACGTGTCACATGACAAATGGAAAGAAAGTCCCGTGCACTTGGTTGCGTTTACACTTTGGGCTGCTGGATTTAAAGCAGACGTCATTTTAATATCCATCCATTATCTTCCGCATTATGCTCTACTAATGTCATGGTGGGGGTGGTCCCAGCCCTTCCAGGGTGGCACGGTGGTTTAGTGGTTAGCATGTTCTCCTCTCAGTGCTGGGGATTTCTGGTTCAAATCCCAATCTGGGTGGGGTTTTCATGTTCTCATGGATCAAGGTCAATTGAATTCTCCAAATTGCCCCATATAGAGTGTGTTCTCAGAAACGTTCTCCCCTGGATGGGCATGTTCTTCCCGCGACCCTAGTAGAGGATAAAGCGGAAGATAATGGATGTATTATTATTATTATTATTATTATTATTATTATTATTATTATCATTATTATTATTATGTAAATAGGGACAGATCAGGACAGAAGGACCGCCGCACATCGATACCTGTATCTCTCTCCGTCTCCCAACCTGCCTCCCTCTTGCCAGCGCCCGACTGTCGCACTGCAGCGCAATCGAAACAGATTAAAAAGTCCTCATGCTTCATGGATCCACTGGCACGGCGATGATCAATCCATAAAACTAGCGGACATCAGTCTGATATTGTTGTTCGAACACTTTTAATAACATAGATTTAAATATTGCCTTGTGCACTGAACTGATTTATTGCTTTAAAAAAGTGCTATCAGACGTGCGGCAGTGAATGGAGACGTCTGGTGGCCTGCCAATAACACCATTAACGGCATTGTTGGAACTCATTACACAGGCAGAAACAAAATCGTAATTGCAAACATACAAACGTGCAGGATTCCTCCGAATAAGCTAATTACTTCTCGTCGGCTCAGTTATTAGACCGTCTCCACCCGCCTGTAAATCACAAAGGGTGGGCCGCGCGTACAATTCCCCAGCCCCCTTTATTGGTACGGACTGGTATTCCCATGTCCCATCCGGAATGCCGGCGGGAGGCTGCCAGCGGCACTCATCTGAGTTATTAGGCCTGAGAGACGGCGTCCGATGAAACGCCGGAGCTACGGAGTCGTAGCACCAATTGTGCTGACCCCAGCTGTGCGGGCCTGAAGCCTCTGTATTCAATTAGAGGTAAATGGCATGGCCACTTTCCCGTCCCTCCATCACATATCTTGCTGTGAGATATTGATTCAGAGGAGAAATGAGAATTGCATGACGTTCCCTTACTGCAGGTCTGCAGCAGTCTAGCCAAAATCTAGGGTCGCGGGGGAGGGTTCCCCATGCCCAACCAGGGGGAAACGTTTTGGGCACTGGGCAGATACAACCAGGACAGGTTGCCAATCTATTGCACACTTACTCACTTAGACACACACAAACACTCTCTATATGGGGCAATTTGGAGAATTCAATTGACCTTGATCCATGTTTTTGGACTGTGGGAGGAAATTGGAGAACCCGGAGGAAACACGGGGAGAACATGGAAACTCCTCACAAATTGGGATTTGAACCGGGAATCCCTAGATTCACAGAGATCAGAACATGCTAACCACTAAGCCACCGTGCCGCCCTGACCCCAACCAAGTTGATATGTTTGTAAATCACTTTGGATAAATGTACAAGAAGGCCATGAAGGATTAGTGGTTAGCATGTTCGCCTGTCGGCGCTAAGGATTCCAGGTTCAAATCTGGGATTGGATTGTTCTTTCCGTGTGGGTTTTCATCCATCCATTATCTTTATCCTTTATATCTTTATCTGCTTTATCCTCTACTAGGGTCGTGGGGGTCACCTGGATACCCAGGGTTGAGAGGCGGACATGCTAACCACCAAGCCACCATGCCATGTGTCGGGAATGTATCAATGGATAGGTGATGATGCAGAGCCTCGTTACAAACAGTCAGACTTGAATACAACTTCAGTTAAGGAACAAATGGAACTTTAAGGAACTTTCGACTTATCTAATCCATTCTGCTCACAAACTGACCCCATGTGAACTGGTGGGGAACGGTTGCTGTATCACAGGCTCTATAAAGGGCTGTACCTGTTTAAACTCCTGGCGCTGATGTAATGTTGATGTCACCGAGAGACATGTCCCTCAGTTCCCATGCATCTTCTTTATTAGGTGTTGTGACAGTTCGCACTGAGAATAGTTTGGGAACTGTATCAGACGTGAAGCCGGAGCTCTGAATCCACGCCAGCTCTTTTCTCCCCGGCTCTCTGAATCCAGCTTGCTTTATGCTCTGGCAACAGCTGTCACAACCCATTTGAATAAATAAATAATAATTGATAAAAAAAAGAAATAAAAAGAGGAGCTCACCTCACTTTGAGCGAAGACTTGCAGTAGGAACCACTAAGTTTCCGGGATGATGTGCTCGACTGCAACTGTATTGCTCCTTATAATAATGGTTCCTTATTGCTTATTATTTTATTTCTGCATAGAAAGCAGACGAATTTCCCTCTTAAATTAATTTCAGCACTCAGAGCTATAATAGTCATCAGTGTGAGTGGCATATATGCAGAATTCAATACCAAAATTAATAATAATAAATCAGGGTCGCGCTGTCCTGGGTGTAGCTGCCCTACGCCTGATTCGTTCTCCCCTGGATGGGCATGGGGACCCCCCCATGCCCCTAGTAGAGGATAAAGCAGAAGTTAATGGATGGATGGATAGATCAGGGTACCACTGACACCTCGGAGCAGGTGTGTGGATGAAGTCCTTGTCTCTTTCTCGTTGTGGTTTGCGTTTCCTCTTACCATCCATCCATTATCTTCTGCTTTGGATGGATGGATGGATGTTTGGGGGTCACAACACAGAGTCTCAATGAGGGTTAAGGGTGTTGCTTAATGACCCACATTGGTAACTTCTGTGGACCTGGGATTTGAACCCACAGCCTTCTGATTGACAGCCCAACACCCTAACCACTGAGCCACCACATACGGTATTTGTGTACTTTGCCAATTCACCTTAAAACCTCAATACCTAGGGTTGAGAGGTGGACGTGCTGAACACTAAGCCATCATGCCACATGTCGGGAAGCCGTAACAATGGATAGGTGATGCTGCATCTGGTCTTTGGGCTGTACAAAAGAGGTGGATATAAAGTTTGGAAAACTCCCCAAAGTCCCCCAGTCTCCCAACAGCCCCAACACCGGAGCCACGGTCTCCTGAGAAGACAGCACAGCGAGGCGGAACGCATCACAAGGCCACGTTTGTTTTTTTTTCGTGCATATGGAAAGGACCATTAGGAGGAACGGAGGATCGTTTAGAATAAATCGAGTCATTAGGCATCCGTTTGTGGCAGAGCGCCTCTCCATATGACGGAGCAGGGTGGCAGACATATCCCCCTCCCTCACCCCGAGCACCCCCCCAATACACCTCCACCCCAACCAGCTTGTATAGCGTGCACCCATAAACCAAAAAAAGGGAAGGAGCAGATTGGCTCGTTTGCATTTCTCCTCTGGGCGGCAGTTTGGCAGTGGCTTGTGGCAAACCCCTTAACTGCCGTTCCCCTTTCCAGCTCCTCCTCCCCGTCTTATTTTATTCTTCTGGCATGGAACATTGCAAGTTCTTCATTTTTTTTCTGAAGTTTATAGGGGAAAACCAAAAACAAAACTAAATGAATGCTATCTTCAGCTCCTCCAACCACAAAGGTCTCACCATTTATATCACGTTACATTTGGTCATTTAGCAGATGCTTTTATCAAAAGCCACTTTCAAAGTGGGGGCGGCACGGTGGCTTTGTGCTTAGCATGTTCTCCTCTCAGCGCTAGGGATTCACAGTTTACATCTCAATCTGGGTGGACTTTCCATGTTCTCCCCGTGTCCACGTGGGTTTCCTCCGGGTTCTCTAGTTTCCACCCACAGTCCAAAAACATGGATCAAAGTTAATGGAATTCTCTAAATTGCCCCATATAGAGTTTGTTTGTGTGTGTGTGTGTCTGTGAGTGAGTGTGTGCCCAGCGATAGATTTCACCCTGTCCTGGATGTATCTGCCCAGTGTCCGAAAAGTTCTCCCCTAGGTGGGCATTTGGACCCCCCCCCCCCCCCCCCCCCCCACGACCCTAGTAGAGGATAAAGTGGAAGAAAATGGATGGATTATATTATTATTATTATTATTATTATTACTTTTAATAATTATTAGGTGGCACGGTGGCTTATTGATTTGCATGTTCTCCTCTCAGTGCTAGGGATTTCAGGTTCGGATCCCAATCTAGGTGGAGTTTCCATGTTACGTGGGTTTCCTCCCACAGTCCAAAAACATGGATCAAGGTCAATTGAATTCTCCAAATTGCCCCATATAGAGTGTGTTGTGTCTGTGTTAGTGAGTGTGCCCAGCGAAAGATTGGCGCCCTGTCCTGGGTGTATCTGCCCAGCGCCCGAAAATTTCTCCCTGGATGGGCATGGGGAACTCCCCCCGCGACCCTAATATAGGATAAAGTGGAAGATGATGGATGGATGGACTTACATCCTTTCCACCGCAGCGTGCCTCGTTGATTACAAGCGGTGGACGAGCAGCTGGACGAGAAGGTGAGATGGCAGTAATCACCACAGCGGCCAGAAATCAGGCTGTCAGGAGCAGAATCATAGCGCTTACATGGCCTGAGGCGCGGTAAGTGCTCAGTCGGTCTGGCCGCTGCTGGCGAGTGTGAAGGCCTGGACAGAGATCCCACTCGGGCGGATCGTGTTCCCTGAATTAGCTGTAACAGAACGGGGTCTGGGACACGTGGAATGCTCCGGCCATGGCTGTGTGAAGTCTGTTGACGCCGGGATAATTACACGCCGATCACCCGGCTGCATCTGATGTTCTGTGAGGGCTACTTAACAAGTAGAGGAGGTCCTGATGAGGCTGACAGACCAATGACACCCCCAGCTAATGACTGCTTCCATGTCGCCACCGTGTCTGGGTTCTCTCTTTTTGCACTACCTTGGGAGGACACTAGGGTGTTTACAGATTTGTAAAACCCTGTTTTCTGTATGGTTCTATAGCATCAGTGTGATGTACTGCACCATTGTTACCACTAAACCGTGGTTCCTGATTATGGATATGGTACGCTGTGCAGTAAGACGCTAACCCTTGGCTAAAAGCCAAGTCAACAATTGAGCTTGCTCTTAGCTGACTTAAGCGATAAAATGGCTTCTTATATCGACACAGTAGAGGCTCCCCCTAGTGTCTCAGGGGAGTTAGTGCAGCAGCATCCAATTAAAAAATCTTCCGCTTTATCCTCTACTAGGGTCATGGGGGAGGGTTCCCCATGCCCATCAAGGGGAGAAAGTTTACACCAGGACAGATACACCCAGGACAGGGCACCAATCCACACTCACTCACACAAACACACTCTACAGTATATGAGGCAACTTGGAGAATTCAATTAACCTTCATCCATGTAATTGAGAACCCGGAAGAACACCCATGCGGACACGGGGAGAACATGGAAACTCCACCCAGATTGGGATTCGAACCCGGAATCCATAGCGCTGAGAGGAGAACGTGCCAAGCAATAAGCCACTGTCGTACCCGTAGCCCGAAAGAAAAGCAAATAATAAATAATAGATTGAACAAGATGTAAAGACAAAACCCATGAAGAACCACTAGACACACCAAGGTTCACGAGCAAGGTTCTGACAGTGGTCCTTATGAGAACCTGCGGTGGAGGCACAATATCTCTCAAGTTCAAGTTCAAGTAATTTAATTATGTAGCGCTTTTTACAATAGTACATCATCACAAAGCAGCTTTACAGTGTTGTACGCCTTTAAACCCCCAAAGAGCAAGCCAAAGTGACAATGGCAAGCCAAAAACTCCCTGTTATGTTGTTATTTTAAGGAAGAAACCTTGTGAGGACCAAGACTCAGTGGGAGACTCATCCTCCTTGAGTGGCCGGGCAGCATCAACAGTGTAGGATAGCCATGTACAGATTGTGTGGTGATCAGGTGACCCGTATTTAACAATTGAAAACTATATAAGTCCATTGAGGGCGACCTGCAGGACTGCCAGTCAAATAAAAATCCAGGTTCCATCCAGTAATCGTCGATCTCTGCTATTAGAAACCCCTGGGCACTCGCGCTGCGACGGGAGAGAGGGAAGGCGAAAGCCAAACACATGCTCGCTATTATGCGTTTATTATTCTGTGTCAAAACACCAAGTGGAGGCCCCCGTGACGCCCCCACCCGCCTGTCCTCAGCTCTGGTGTAAAGAGGACGGGATTTGTGAGGGGGTTTCATACATGGATATTCAAGATGGGTGTCAGACGCGCTGTGGAAATACCCCACGATAGCATCCAGATGATATCGCCGCCGCGGTCATCCCTCTGCAAATATTATTGTTTGCACTTAACACGGTCAGGATATTTCCAGGCAGCGCGAAAAGAATTTAGCGTGAATGGTTGCGTGGTGATATGTGCGTTGAGGCCACTGGATGGAACAAATTATCTTGTGTAATGTTCTCGTTTGGTTCCGAGTGGTTTTCTCAAGAGTTGGTTTTAATTGGAAGGCTAATGTGGACAAGGCCAGGGCGTGGAAGACCACCGATGGTCGGCAATTTTCTCCCGAATTAACAAACGTTTTAACGTCAGGTCATATGGTTTAGTATGGGAATGACTGCTAGCCATTAACAGCAAGACACTTTCTACACTAGAAGAGTGTGTTCTCCATTTACAGTAAACTGGGGAAGGTAGCTGCACCACTTAAATAGCAACCCACCAAAGACAGACCGCACCAGGCTCTTAGAGGGAACAGGAAGTGACAAGCTGATTGGTTTATTGCCCCGAATACCCATGAATAATTTGAATTAGTGTATGCCTTTCGCATGTTTCTCGACGTAGTATGATGGAGGATGTTGTAGATTGGAGGATGTAGATTGAAGGATGTTGGAAGGTGGAGGGTGTTGTAGATTGGGGGATGTTGGAGGGTGGAGGATATTGTAGATTAGAGGATGCTGGAGGATGTTATATAAATTAGAGGATGTTGGAGGATGTTATAGATTAGAGGATGTTGGATGATGTTATAGATTAGAGAATGTTGGAGGGTGGAGGATGTAGTAGATTGGAGGGTGTTGAAGGGTGGAGGATGTTGTAGATTGGAGGATGTTGGAGGGTGGAGGATGTAGATTGGAGGATGTTGTGGATTGGAGGATGTTGGAGGGTGGAGGATGTTGATCTCAACTAACTGAGAGGAAACGAGTCTCATCCGTTCTACACCTGACCATTAGACAGGTTTGTTCTGTGGAACCGCCAGCAGAGGGCTGAACTGTTCTTTGCATTATTACAGTGGAATGATGTACCGTAATTATATGACAGAACCTCCTTTAGCACCTCATGGAGACATAATGAGCATATCGTCGTCTCCACTACAGCTGATTAGCCCCTCTGTCACACAGAACCCTCGCAGAACTGCATCAGCTCACTGAAAAGACCTTAATTAGAGGTAGGAAGAGTACTGTGTGTGTGTGTGTGTGTTCAGTAGCAGACCAAAATTTAAGACCTTTAGTTAATGTTGCACACACTTTGCATTTTTTCTTAAATTTATGATGACGCAGTTTATTAAGTCAGGAGTCTAAGTGCAGAATCTGAATAGGTTGGTGGCAAAAAGAGAACATACCAAATACTAATAACGGTTCATTTGTAACTATGTATACATGCGGCTGTCTGTCTGTCTATTAATTCATTCATCAACCATCTATTTTCCATCAATCAACTACCTTATGTATCTGATTGTGAGTTCATCCATTCATCAATCCATCTATCAACCCTAGTTGTCTGATTGTCAATCCATTCATCCATCCATCCAACAATCATCGATCCATCCATTCATTCATCCATTCATTTCTTCCTCCATCCATCCATCCATCCATCCATCTATTCATCCAACCAACCATCCATCCCTTAATCCATCCATCCATCTATCCATGCATTCATCCATCCATCCATCTATCCGTCCAACCAACCATCCATCCATCCATCTATTCATTCACCCATTCATCCAACCATCCATCTATTCATCCAACTAACCATCTATTCATCCATCTATTCTTCCAACCATCTATTTATCCAACCATCCATCCATCCATTCACCCATCCATCCATCAATTCATCCATCTATTCATCCAACCAACCAATCATCCATTTATCCATCTATTTGTCCAATCAACCAACCATCCATCCATCCATATATTTATCCAACCATCCATCCATTCATTCATCCATCTATTCATCCAAACTATCCATCCATTCATTCATCTATCCATTTATCCATACATCCAAACATACATCTGTCCACCCAACCATCCATCCACCGTGGGCTTCCCCATGCCCATCCAGGGGAGAAAGTCTCGGGCACTGGGCAGATACACCCAGGACAGGGCGCCAATCCATCGCTGGGCACACACTCACTCACTCACACACACTCTATATGGGGCAATTTGGAGAACTCAATTAACTTGATCAATGTTTTTGGACTGTGGGAGGAAACCGGAGAACCCGGAGGAAACCAACGCGGACACGGGGAGAACATGGAAACTCCACCCAGATGGGGACTGGAACCGGGAATCCCTAGCGCTGAGAGGCGAACGTGCTAACCACTATGCCACCATGCCGCCCCCCTTCTGCTGTGAAAAGCTGTACGGATCCTCAAACCAGAAAACACTAAACCACCATGTGATTTTCTTGAAGCACTTTCAAACACATTTACCATCAAACCTCATCAGCAACATCTTGTCATCTCCGATTTCCACGGTTTCCACACTTTCCACAACCAAGCTGCACCTCTATTCTTATCTACAGCATCTATAGATCGCCCCCCCCCCCCCCCCCCCCCCCCCCAAGAATGTGTTAAAGCGTGACTCAGACAGGAAACCTGTAGCATGAAAAACGACTGTCATGTCATTCATACGATGACTGTGGTGGAGGCAACGTTTCCACATATGTACCTCGAAGTCTCACCTGTTTTGGAGAAGTCGCATGTAAATCCACCAGCTGTCCACGTGTGAGTCAGTGTTTTCTTCCACTTGCAGCTCGAAGAGAGGAAAATATGGTCACTGTCACGCAGCTGCACAGTGAAAAACACAGTGGGGTTAATCAGGGTTTATGGTTTTCAGGTCGTTCATTAACGAGTAAAGACATTATTGCATTATCGTCTTTGTTTATAGGTAATGACAGGAAAAGTATGTGCAAGGCATGTTCTAATTCTCTTGATAATTTTCATTGGTGTGTTTTGGGCATAATGTGCAATACAGTGACAATTGTTGAGTTATACCCCTTGCAACTTTACCCCTAAAGAAAGACTAAGATTACCCCAGAGTAGTACAGATGACGCAGAACTTTATAAGCTATTTTTGAGATATTTAGTGAGCCATAAAAATGCGCACCGTGCAGCTTGATATAGTGTTTTTGCTGGAACATCAAATAAAAGCACACAAAACTCAAAGAAAAAACACACACACATGGAAAACACACAAAACACATGAAAAAAGGAAGTAAACATAAAAAACACACAAAAAAACATACAAAATGCCTGGAAAACACAAAAAATGCATGGAAAACAC
>JAFMOC010000047.1:300000-312500 GCA_019802505.1 Corydoras sp. C115
GCGTCATCCAATATCCCAGAGTCCTCCGGTGGGGCGTTCGGACAAGCGGGCCCTCCGCAAACGCCTCGGCCCAGGTGTAACAGTTTCAGCTAATTGCCTCATTAATGATTAAGCACCTCGAGCTGCTCGAGCACTTCGGCTACGGGGGAGCAAATTGTTTCTAATCGCTTTGATGCTGTCAATTATTGATGAGACAGCAAGCTCAGATGCTCGCACCTGGGTCAGGAGCTTCACCCAGGGACCGGCTCACCCGCTCTCTGTGCGCTCGCCAGGCGAATGCGTGAAGGGAACATCCTGCGAATGTTATTTCAGGTTCTAACGGGAGGTCACATTGGAAAGAAGAAGCAGAAAAAAGGGGTTTCGACACTTAGTTAGATGAATGAGTTGGAGGTGGATACATATATTCACTTTACCGGTGTCCTCTTCATCCCACCGGGGGTGCAGTGCGATTCAGGGCCTATCCTGGGAACAGATGACCAAAGATACAGATATATAGAGATAGATACATACACAATTGCTTTTTATTAAAAATAAGTATCTGAGGTCTGATATGTAGGTGTACGTGTTGGTGGTTGATGTGTGGGTGTGGGTGGTGGAAATGGAGGTAGGAGACCACAATTCTCATTCACACACACACTTATTACACTCATCAGATACTATTTAGGTTAATATACATTCATGTTTCCATACTACATTTTATTTCCCAAAATGTTATTTATACCTGGTAGACACACACACACACACACACACACACACACACACACACCTATATACACTCATCAGTCACTATTTAGGTTAGTACACTTGAATGTTTCAACACTATGTTTTGGTCCCTATAATGTCATTTATACTTTGTAGACATACATACACAACACACACACACACACACACACACACACACACACATATACGAGAAGCTGATACATTAGGCACACATGGCACACATGACTTACTATAGGGTTATTTTAATGAGACAGTCTGTGTTAGCAGTCCTGTGTGTGTGTCTGTGTGTGTGGGTGTGTATGTGTGTTTAAATAGGTCTTTTGATTGATTCATAAGGCTCTAAGTCAACCAAGCTGGAAGTTTGTTTTCTTTAAGTAGCAGTAATTAAATACGCCCGGCAGAGGTAAGCTTTCTGCCTAATAGCCCACCCAGAAGGAGGTGAGTGCCGGCGGCGCATGAATCATCCACCTGCGGCTGGTCCGCGCCACCAGTAGGGTACAGTGTTAAAACCAAGGAGACCACGTTCAACAAACAAAACCCTTCAGGACCCTGTTCTCAAAGTGCTTTGCTCAGCACTCCAGCGGCATGAAGCTGTTTGAAAGCATCATTAACGACGCTGTGGAGGTGCTGAATATTTGTAGAGAACAAAGGATAACATTTCGGGCGCTGGGCAGATACACTCAGGACAGGGTGCCAATCCATCACTGGGCACACTCACTCACACAGACACAAATGCAGCATATAGGGGTAATTGAGAGCACCCAATTTACTTTGAATCCATGTTTTTGGACTGTGGGAGGAAACCAGAGAACCCGGAGGAAACCCACAAAGACACGAGGAGAACATGGAAACTCCAAGATTGGGATTCGAACCTGGATCCACAGCACTGAGAGGTGGATGTGCTAACCACTATGCCACTGTGCCACCCTACAGAACTCACTCACTCACTCTTACTCATTAACTTCCGCTTAATCCTCTACTAGGGTCAGGGGGGGGGAGGGGGGGCATCCAGGAAAGTTTCAAAAGGTTTTGGGTGCTGGTACGCCCAGGATACTTACTCACACAGACACACACACAAACACACATTATATGGAGCAATTTAAAGCATTCAATTTACCTTAAATCCATGTTTTTGGACTGTGGGAAGAAACCGGAAAACCTGAAAAAAACCCACATGGACACAGGGAGAACATGGCAACTCCACACAGCTTGGGATTCAAACCTGGCTTTATAACATAAAGTGACATAATGCATTATAAATGATAGATTTTAATTGTTCATGAACTCATTATAGAGAACAGCGTCATGAAGCCTTATAGCGTTTGTTTTTAATGAACGCCTTTCCTGAAAAACCTTTAAAGTGCTTATAACTGTTTATAAAAGATTATAAGCTCTCTTTACAGGCATAAAGCAAAGTGTTGGCATTAATTAGCTCTTTGAAAAAGACTGCATACATAGAAGTACATAATGACTTATAAAGGTTTATAAATGCTCTTTACATACTTTAAGTAAAGTGTAATCATCTTGTTTGAAGTCAGAATGTCAAAACATTTAAATAATCAAACATTTCAGTAAGTTCATTTTATAATGCATTATGTCACTTTGTGTTATAAAGCCTTATGTCAAATTAAAATATATATTATAACAATTTATTACCATGATTATGAAAATCTATGTACATCTATTGCCAAAGGCTTATGGCAAATGTTAAAAAGCGTTACTTATAATATACTTATAACACTTTAAGTGTTTGGTTATAAACTATGTATATTAACACAGGCTTAAGACCAGTGTTATCGAGCCTTATGAATGAACCAAATTTGGGTAGTGTTTCCATGTTCTGTCCTTGTCCACGTGGGTTTCCTCCGGGTTCTCCGGTTTCCTCCTACAGTCCAAAAACATGGATCAAGTCAACTGAATGCTCCAATAGAGTGTGTTTGTGTGTGTGAGATAGATTGGTGCCCTGTCCTGGGTGTATCTGCCCAGTGCTCGAACGTTCTCCCCCTCGCACGTTCTCCCCCGTATGGGCATGGACCCTATTAGAGGATAAAGCAAAAGATAGATGGATGGATGAAGAGTGTTCTATTTGTGACATGGACTAGAAATGAAGGACGTCTATTTATTTCCATCAGACTTCCCACCTTCCATCGTCCGCATGCAGGCCGGACCGGGACAGGCCAAGGGCCCAATGTGGCCCTGGGCTTTAAAATCTCCAGGTTTGAATTACCTGGACTGTAGTGTAGTGGAGTGTTATCACTAAACGAGTCTCGTTGCGTTCACTCTTTCATCCCACATGACACTCCGGTGAGTGAGGAGTCTTTGGGTGATGACGCAAATGCGGTGCATCAATCAGCGCAGAGCAAAGTCGTCTTCGTAACCGTGAACAGGAACAGCGCTGGAAATAGATTCACCCCAAGCAGAGCCTTCCGTCACTCCTAATCTTGTAGCGGGTGACATTTCAAACACTCTAACTGGGTGGTCATCTCCTCGGGGCCGGGAACAAAGAGAACCTACCCCCGGATGGAAGTGACTCAGTCTTCATCATGTGTAGCCGTTATTGAAAGAGTGAGAGAAGCAATTGAGACATAAGCTTAAATGTCTCTCTTTCAGCAATTATGACGGCATTTTCAGGGGAGGCATTCATTTTACACAAGTGTTATAAAGCTTTATGATGCTGGTCTCTAAACCATATATATATATATATAAATTTGAGTTTTAAAATAACTTCATGAATAGTTCAAATATACATTCTATAATGCATAATGTAATTTTCTGTTATAAGGTTTCATGGCATATTCTTATAACACTTCATGAGTTTGGTTATAAATATATATACACATTGGGGGCTTATAACATTTTATGCCATATTCCTATAACATTTCATGAGTTTGGTTATAAACACCTATGTAAATTTTATGAGCCCCGTCTCTACAATGACAATCAAAAGTTACAATATACACTTAATAATGCATTATATTGTATGGCTTATACTTATAACACTTCATGAGTTTGTTTATAAACATCTATGTACATTTTATGACACTTGTCTCAGCAATGACAATCAACAGTTACAATATACACTTAATAATGCATTATGTCACTTTGTGTTATAAAGCTTTGTAGCATATTCTTATAACATCTTTATGATTTTGGTTATAGTTATCTATGTACATTATGCAGGAATTGTGTTAAGTAATTGTTATAACGTTTTATAAAAACACATGTCTCTACGATGACAATTAACAGTTAAAATAATGTTAACACTTTATCTATATCCGGTATTCATAATGCATTATAAGTGAATTTATAAAGCTTTATAAAGTATTCATAATGCTTTATGATGCTTGTCATAAGCCTTTGATAATGTCCATAGATGAATATAACCTTACCCCTTAAAGTGTTATAAGAACATGCCATGAGGCTTTATAAACACATAGTGGCAAAATAATGCATTATAAATGATTGATTTTAACTGTTCATTGAGATTTAATCCTAACTGTCTCTCTTTCTTTCCTCCTTTCTGTCCCTATCCCATCTCTCACTTTCAGCAGATAGCATGGCAACGGCGCGAGCTGAGTTGCAGTCCAGGGAAAGCACAACTGCACTGTGTCGATGGTTCTCCTCTACTGCTTTCCATCAGTGACTCTCCTTCGTCTTCGTCTTCGCCTACTCCTTCCATCAAGCTTCTTGAAATACTTTTTCTACTAATCAGGACTGATGACTGAATCAGAGCTCCTGCTTCTTCATGGAGGAGGGAACATCAGTGCATGCTATTTGCTTCATAAAACCTTTTTGGTCTTTTAAAAATGGCTGTCTTCCAACAGTAGCACCTCCTTGACTGAGAGCTCTCAACTGAATTATACTGTATAGACCATTCCGTCTATTTATTTTGGGATCCAGTGTAATTGCCATTTATTTATATCCTTAACTGCCCTGCAGCAGGATTGGACCTGTCGCACCAGAGATCCTCAAATACCCACTATATGTATGTGGAAACTTCTATGAATCCAGTATTCACAATGCATTATGAAGGCATTTTCAATAGTGTGTTTAGAATCACACTTATCGCAGGTATAATCCAATTCAATAATGATTTTTAAAGCAAAATGGCATAATGCGTTATAAATACATTCATAAAGCTTTATAAAATATTTATTTTGCTTTACATCACATGTAAAAAGTTTCTGTTGATGTTTTTAATTAAACTCAAAAGAGGTATAACAATGATGTTCCACACAAAGTGACATAATGCATTTTAACCACATTCATAAGTCCTTATAAAGTATCTATAATGCATTACAACACTTGTTATAAGTGTCTGTTAATGTACATAAATGTTTTTAATTAGCCTCACGAGAGTCATAACAGAATTCCGTAATGAGTTTAAAACAAAGTGGCATAATGGATTATAACCACATTCATAAAGCCTTATAAAGTATCTATAATGCATTACAACACTTGTTATAAGCTTCTGTTAATGTACATAGATGTTTTTAATTAGGCTCATAAGAGTCATAACAGAATTCCATAATTATTTCCAATCAAAATGGCATAATGCATTACAACACTTGTTATAAGCTTCTGTTAATATACATAGATGTTTAGAATCACACTGATTACAAAATTCATTACAAAATTCCATTATGATTTTTACCACAAAGTGACATAATGCATTATAAATACATTCATGAAGCTTTACAAAGTATTTATTCTGTGTTACAACACTTGTAAAAAGCTTCTGTTTATGTACATACAGTAGATGTATACATAAAGTAGTACATACTTAGACTCATAAGAGGTATAACAAAAATTTTCAACACAGTGACATAATGCATTATAAATACATTCATAAAGCCTTATTCCATATCTATACTACATTACAACGCTTGTAAAAAGCATCTGTACATAGATGTTTATAATTAGACTATTAAAAGTTCCATTACGATTTTTAACATAACATCACATGAGGGATTATAAACACATTCATAAAGCTTTATAATATATTCATAATGCTTTACAACACTTAAGCTTCTGTTAATGTACATAAAGAAGGTGTTTATAGGCTCATAAACGGTATAACAAAACTCCATAATGATTTTTAACGCAATGTGACATAATGAATTATAAACACATTCATATTACTCCATATATTCATAATGCTTTACAACACTTGTTATAATATTCTGTAAAAGTTTATGGATGTTCAATATAACATAAAGTGTTTCAACAAATTTCCATCAACAATTATCACACAAAGTGACATAATTCATTATAATGCATATAATACATTGAGAAACCAGAGTCATAAAGCTTTATAACATGGCTTATGGTTATTATAAATGTCTATTCTAAATTACAGAGATTAATGACAAATGCTATGAAGTATTATGAATACTTTATGAAGCTTTATGAATGTACTTATAATATATTATTAACTTCATAAACTTCATGTCACAATTATCAACTTTTTCGGAGTGTGATTATGCACAGCTATGTACAGCATATGTATAAAGCCTTCTGACATGTTACAACTTTTTTCTAAGAGTGATTGTGAACAGCTATGCACATCATATGTACAAAGTCTTTTGAATACTTTATGAAGCTTTATAAATGTACTTATAATGCATTATAAATACAATGTCACTTTAGGCTGCAAAGGCTTATGACATGTTGTTCAAAATTTTCAGAGTGTGATTACAAACAGCTATAAACCGCTTATGTACAAGACTTTTGAATACTCTACGAAGCTTTATAGATGCACTTATAATGCATTATAAATACAAGACCCATAGAAAGTGTCAGCCTCTTCTCTGTCTATCCGATTGATCATGAAAGCCATGGACGCCTGTACGATAATGCTGGGATAGGCTGAAAACTGCAGCATCGATACCGAAGCATGTCGTCAAGGACGAATCGACGAACGGACGAGCGGCACTCGCACAGACCAATCACTTTCTGAATGTATTTTGGGGCGTGGCCTATGTTTTTCTACACGACTGAATCCGTGACTCGGATTACTAAGACGGGACGACGTCTTTTCGGCGTTGAGGCTGCTGGGCTGCGGAACGAGGACCGGCCCACGGTGCCCTTCCCACTTATTAGCTCCACCCTCTTAGGACTAAGAGCTGTAGAAGTTATGGAATGAACAATCTGAACCGAGGCCGGGAAAGGCCTCAGAAGAAGAACCAGGTGAAACCGTTATCATCACCTACTTTTATCATCAGAGCACATGTGGTGAACAGATCAGGTGGAGACGTCACAAAAAGGACGACCTGGGGCTCGGATTTGTATATAGTGTATATTTATTGTGTATAGAAATCTGCATGCTGTCATGTAGATTACAATACGGATTGTTCAGCTCGAGCACGATGGATCATGGGGCATCTGAACGGTACTATTATATATATCTTTTTATTTTCCTATTTATTCATTTTATTTTACTTACTTTTGACTCTCAGTCAGGGGTATGAGGGGGTCTGGAATGATGGTATATATAATATATAAACACAATGTGAGTTCACATCACGTCAGCTCTGTAATGAGGGATATGACGACATACTTTGGGACCCACACTGGCATCTTAAACCCTCAACCCATTCAATCATTCATTATCTTCCGCTTAACCCTTCACTAGGGTCGTGGGGGTGGTCCCCATGCCCTGCCATAGGAGAACGTTTCGGACGGATACACCCAGGACAGGGCACCAATTTATCATTGGGTACACTCTCACTCACACAGACACACAAACATACACTATATGGGGCAATTTAAAGCATTCAGTTTACATTTACATTTAGTCATTTAGCAGACGCTTTTATCCAAAGCGACTTACAAATGAGAACATTACAAGTCAAGTTTACCTTGAATCCATGTTTTTGGACTGTGAGACAGGTGTAGGAAACCCATGCAGACATGGTCAGAACATGGAACGTCCACCACTAAACCACAGCTAACCACCAAGCCACCATGCCTCCTATATATATATATATATATATATATATATATATATATATATATATATATATATATATATATATATATATATGTGTGTGTGTGTGTGTGTGTGTGTGTGTGTGTGTGTGTGTGTGTGTGTGCTGGAAATCCGGGTTTGACCCCCGGAGTTTCCATGTTTTCGTCCACATGATTTTCTGCAGGTTCTCTGGTTTCCTTCCACAGTCCATGGATTGCCTGCTCTAAATTGCCCCTACTGTATATAGTGTGTGTGTCTGTATGAATGACTGTGTGCATAGTAATGGATTGACGTTCTTCCTGAGACGTTCTTCCCATCACGAGCATGGAGAACACCCCCTCCCTGCCAACTTAGTAGAGAACCAAGTAGAAGATAATGGATGGATAGATGTTCTCTATGAGGTTGGCAAGGCGGTGTTGTGCTTAGCACGTCCGCCTCTCAGTTCTACGGAATCCAGGTACAAATTCTGACCCGGGAGGAGTTCCCATGTTCTCCCCGTATCTGTGTGGGTTTTCTTTGGGTTTTCTGATTTTCTCCCACAGTCCAAAAACATGGCTTCAAGATGAATTGGCTGCTCTGAGTTGTCTATATAGTGTGTCTGAGTGTTTGTGGATTGGTGCCCTGTCCCACACCTGAATTCTTCTCAGATGGGTGGGGGAACCGCACTGCGACCCTAGTAGGGGACTAAATGGAACATGATGAGAACAGATGTATAACATGGTACAAAGCTTCATTCCCACTGAGGTTCATGTTGCTCATCATTTGGCATCCAAGTGACTCACGGAGCTCATTCAGCTGTGTGATGAGGTACGATGGGTACATTAATCCAGCCGACCGCACATTTGGTTGTCCTGACGACACCTCTTGGTAAAACAAAGGCCACCTGTGACGACTCCAAAAGCCCCAACGAATTCCAGAATGCAAGTTCAATTCACAGTCGAAACAACACGGGTGGAGGCCATGAGTCATTCAGCAGCTGGCCTTCAAACCCCTCCCACCCTGCACCCAACCACCCCCAACCCGGTGCTAACTTCACCCAGCGAAGTGTTCCTGCAACATCCCCAAACCAAGAGGTTTGTGGTCAGCATGTTCTCCTCTCAGCACAAGGGATTCCCGTTTTGAATCCCAATCTGGGTGTAGTTTCTGTGTTCTCCCCGTGTCCGCGTGGCTTTCCTCTGGGTTTTTCGGGTTCCTCCCACAGTCCAAAAACATGGATCAAGGTAAAGTGAATGTTTTCAATTGCCCAAACACACACAAAACACAGGAAAAATGCACAAACAATACTAAAAACAAAAAATGCCTGAAAACAACCTGAAAACCTGAAAAAGGTTCCCTGTGTCCATGTGGGTTTCCTCTGGCTTCTCTGGTGTCATTCCACAGTCCAAAACATGGATCAAGGTCAATTGAATGCTCCAAATTGCCCCATATATAGTGTGTTTGTGTGAATGAGTGTGTAACCAGTGATAGATTGGCGCCCTGTCCTGGGTGTATGCCCAGTGCCCAGCGTTCTCCCCTGGATGGGAACCCCCCTCCCCCCCGCGACCATAGTAGAGGATAAAGCAGAAGATAATGGACGTGTCCGCGTGGGTTTCCTCTGGGTTCTCCTGTTTCCTCCCACAGTCCAAAAACTCCAAAAATTCTTCAAATTGCCCCATATAGAGTATTCTTGTGTGAGTGAGTGTGTGTCCAGTGATAGATGGTCGCCCTGTCCTGGGTGTATCTGCCCAGCGTCCGAAATGTTCTCCCCTGGATGGGTATGGGGAACCCCCCCCCCACGACCCTAATAGAGGATAAAGTGGAAGATAAAGAATGGATGGATGGAAGAATAGATGGTCGAGAGATTATTTTCATTTGGAAGAAGCACCGCCGCTCCGGCACAATTAAAAAGTATTGCTCTTGTTGTAAAGCCAACTCCCAAGGGGGCTGCTCCTTCTGCCCAGGGTTAATTAGTCCTCTCTCCTTATTTCAATATCAGTCTTAAATGTCCGCTTTATATCACTGAGGTGCTGAGGTTGTGTGTGTGTGTGCGTGTGTGTGTGTGTTTTATTTTGATGAGGCGTAAGCGTCCTCAGAGGGACATAAGTGGAGAAGACTTAGCCTTCGCGTCACATTGTCTCGGAGATTACCCCCCGACCGCTCGGCCTGTGTGACCTCGGTCGCAGATAATCTTTATGGGATAACACGTTAACATGGCCGATGTAACACCCGAGGACAAATAAAAGCAAATGAAGGCATCTATTAGGGAGATCAGGTGGGGCATGGACAGCCAATCGACAAAGAGCAATATACTGTGTTCATCGTACGCAATAAATAGAATCATTATCGGCATTTCGTTCACTTCCACGCTACCATTTACGTTTTTCAGGGATCCGGGGGGTGGATCGGAGACTTCCAAGTCGAACCTTGAGGGTTCTAATCCACTCTTTTGGAATATAGAGTATGCGTTTGGACGTTTGCCTGTGCTTCATCTTCAACACGGATTGTAGATAAATTCATTCATCCATTATTTTCTGCTCTATCCTCTACTTACTAGGGTCGTGGGGGAGAGGGGGGGTTCCCATGGGGAGAACATGGAAATTCCACCCAGATTGGGATTTGAACCGGGAATCCCCAGCGCTGAGAGAACATGCTATCCACTAAGCCATCGTGCCACCCTGTCTGTAAATTGAATGCTCTAAATTGCCCCTATATAGTATGTGCCTGTGTCTGTGAGTGCCCTGTCCTGGGTGCATCCGCCCAGCGTGTAGGTTGTGTAGTGGTCAGCTCATCTGCCTCTCAGCGCTGGAGATCCAGGTTCGAATTCCGATCTGGGTGGATGTCCACATAGGTTTCCTCCCACAGTCTAAAACATGCATTCAAGGTGAATTGGCTGCTCTAAATTGCCTCTATAGTGTCTTTCCAGCAATGGATTGGTGCCCTGTCAATGCCACAATGATGCATAACTTCCGATATCTAGTAATTGAGTGTGCTTAGTGGTCAGAACGTTCTCCTCTGAGCGCTGGGAATCCAGATTCAAATCCCGATCTGGGTGGAGTTTCCATGTTCTTCCAGTGTCCACATAGGTTTCCTCCAGGTTCTCCGGTTTCCTCCCACAGTCTAGATTGAATGCTCTAAATTGCCCCTATATAGTGTTTGCCTGTATAAGTGAAAGCCCTGTCCTGGGTGTATCTGCCCAGCGCCCGAAACGTTCTCCCCTGGATGGGCATGGGGAACCGCCCCTTGACCCTAGTACAGGATTATGTAGAAGATAATGGATGGATGAATGAATTTGATCCTAGATGGTCTTCCTCTCACATGTACGGATTACTTCCAGGGCGTTCTCGCTTCATTCCTCTCCACCTGCCCATGCATGTTCTACATGTGCCGGCTTAGGTTCCGTTCCAGAACCTAAGTACCTGTAAATAGGGTGTAAATGCGATGCAGCTATGCATGTTGATACTCTAGCAGTTTGTTCAGGTAATTTTGTAATCTTCTCACATGGCATGTATGAGGAGGAAATGGTAGAACACACACACACACAGACACACATACATATAGTGTTTTTTAATAGGGATTTGTAGCGTGGATAATGTCCATCTCCCTGTCGGCTTGTTTATAACGGGACTTTTATATGTGGACAAAGCATCCCGGCGGTATTGAGACAGGACGCCGGAGCTGGAGGGACTGGATCCCCTCACTCGGTGCATCCCAGTCGCAACAGCTCTGCACATGAACAGAACCCGCCCTGGATTGTTGCCTTTATGATGTCACAATGGAACGCCCCCCCCCCCCCACCCCAACTGCTAGCATTCTATATACACAAGAGCGAGGTACATGTACAATGACGTGATTAAAGCCTTAACCGATGCGCGGCTCGGTCCGCTGAACCACGTTTAAGGGCAATCGAACAACCAGGGGTTTTTAAGGATTGGAGGAGGGCTTTGCCGTTTGTATGTTTTTTTATTTGTGTTACCTCTGGGGTCTTTGTAAGCGATGGAGGCGTCCACTGAACATGACCAATGGGATTCTGTAACGATGAAATTGTCCTACAGATTATTTAAATTTAATAAATAAGCATTGTAACAAGAGAGCATGTGTTTTTTTTGGATGGTGGGTGGTGTCCCTCATTCTTGCAGGTGCTACACCCACATAGCAGCTACACCCAGAGAGTCCCTGTCTTGAGATGCAGTCAAAAAAATGAGGTAAGTCAGGTAAAAGAAGGGTAATAACATGGTACCATTTGCTTTACTGGCTGTTTCTACTAGGGGGTGCCATTGTGGATCATTACTCTCCATTTCATCATCCCATCTGCCCTAATTCGGTCATTTATTTAGCGGACGCTTATATCCAGCAGCGACTCACAAGTATCCCAACGTGATGGTTGGGGTCCAAACACAGGGTTCTCCATGATACAGCACCCCTGGAGCAACGATCGTCAAGGGTCTTGCTCAAGGACCCCACAACCTTCAGATTGATAGGTCAACACCCTAACCACTGAGAACCACTTTATGCTTCTGGTTCTTTTACCTTACTGTAAACAAATGTCTTTAGGGGCAATTTGGATAGGGACAATTTAGAGCAGTCCATATATCTTATAGCCATGGTTATGGACTGTGGGAGAAAAACCCAAGAAAATCCATGTGGACACGGGGAGAACATGGAAACTTCCAACAGCCTACATATGGTTCAGAGGTTCCGAGAAGGAAGCAGGCAGCATTCACTTTACTCCTCTGTTGGCTATTTCCACTAGGTGGTGCCACCATGGAACATTACTCTCCATTTCCCAAGTATCGTCCGTCAAACCCAACACCCACATGTCCTCCCTAAT